>OZ026554.1:2670326-2972826 GCA_964020155.1 Chondrilla cf. caribensis
ACATAGGTAATGTCGGTTCAATTATCAAGTGGAACATTGCCTGGCAAATTTACAACTGCAGTACGTGCACATGTATATATTAGACCTTTCTAGAGCCCCGGCAGACTCTGTGTGGCTATGTAGTTTGTGGTTAAAATATAATAAATGTGTTTGATAGTGTTACAGTAATACAGATAATTAAATTGTGATGCTGAGATAATCTGGGAATGGTACCTTCAAACACAATATTAATGTATAGCTATGGTTACATAAGTGTCTATCACTGGGCAATCCTCCATGCATTGAGATATTCTTGACATGAATTTGAATGAATAGCCAAGTATAAAGGTAGTTATGTGTCTCTAATTACCTCCATTTTACCCTATTAGCATTCACAAGAAGAGGTTTTTTACTTTTTACTTTGAGCCATTACAGTCAAATGTAACCATGATCAGCCATGGGTTCTTAGTTTTTGCAATTTTAATGATGTCAGGAAAATAATTATGATGGCAAACTCACTTGTCTAGCAATGTTTTGATTTGCACTCACAGCTAGCATGTCTATGGTGATATAAACACTAACTGTACATGTCAAAAGAAATGCATATTTTTCCCTGTCAATCCACCGCCAAAAACTACAGCTGTACGCAGTAGGCAGCGTGGTAAGTTGCGGAAATTACTGCGTCCATCCGCAGAACATGGCGTCAATACGTATGCACATACTTAACAATAAATATTTGAATGAGCACACGACCGATAAAGAACAAAGAAAAGAAAGAACAGTAGCAATATATTAATATATATATATACAAAGTTAAACATAACTACTGTAACAGTTCTCCAATTTGGGAATGGGCTCCGTTTTGCGGCAGGCTTCGTCTATTGCATTCCTCATGTCTTTCTCGGCAATGGTCTTCGTCTCCAGTCGCTCCAACAGAAAGTGCTTGATGTAGACTTTGTGTATGGCATTCAACTTTATACTGTTCAGACCTTTTTTCCCACAAAGGCTGCGACTGTTACTTCTTACTCTCTCTTCAATTGTAAATATCTTTGTGGCTAACCTTGATGCTAGATTCCTTCGCGACTTGCAGGCACTTGAAGAGGTATACAAAATGTCGTCGGGCACGCTGTACTCCTGCACATTGCTACTGTAGTTGAACTCTTGCAATGGAGAAGAAACAAAGCAGGGAGAGCTAAATGGTGTTTGCGATGGTTCAGGTGTCAGTAATGCCGGCTCAAAAGGTGGTGGTCCCAATATTCGGCTTATGGTTTCTGGGCATTCCGATAGTTTCTTCTCCAGATAATCTAACCTTGCGTTCAACCCCTTCTACAGAGAATCCAGCCTTGCAAAAATCTTTGCATTCTGACCAGGCACAAAATCGTGTAACTTCTCTATAAGTTCGCAGATGTCATCCCGTGGAAGCTGGAGCATCTGAGAAGGAGTATCAGGAACACACCGTGATAAAGGGAGGGGAGAACGAATTTCATTGTCTTCAACTTCTACAGAGGATGCCGGGCTTCGTAAATCTAACTCGATCTCAGCCTGGTTTCTCTTAGTTACGGACGTGGGCGCTTGAACACTGGGTGGTACTGTACCGTTATCCTTCACTATGGCGTCATGCAACTTCTTGGACTTTCCCCAAACGACTGTAACTTTTTCTCCAACAGCAATAAGTCCATCCTTGACATTAGCACGCTTCAACCAAGAAGTGGTTCATTAGATCTCCCTTGTGTCCATTCGACTAGAATCTTTGTAGAAGCAGACATTTCCGTACTTGAAGTTAGGGAAATCAATCAAACAAGGCTACGATAGCTAGATGAATGGAAAGAGTGACTTTGGACCTAAATGCTACCAAGTTGGATACATTGATGTAGTTTGTTGACCATTAGAATTGCCAGATATACACTAGAAATTACACCCGAGTCCGCTGCTCTCCTCGGAAATCTGTAAAATTCCTCGGAAGAAGTTATAAGTTGAGAAATTTCACAGGTCAGATCTATTATTCGATTCGATCGACTTGAAAACAATGGATTTTGAGAGACAGAGAGAAACACCAAGAAGACACCTACGCCAATGCAACGAATTATGCAAGAAGAAATGACTGTAACCACCTACCAAGCTGTACAGAGAACCATCTTACGATGGAAGGAAACGGGTGGCTTTAAAGTTCGTGCCATGAGTGAACGGCCCAAATCTGTACCTGAGAAACACTACAGATTTATTGATGCAGAAATGGCCAAAAATGACGAACTGACTGTTACAGACTTGGAGCAGCTCCTACTGGACAAGTTTGGAAGGAATGCGGTAAAATACTCTCTGCGCACTCTTGCCAGAGCTAGGGAAGATCTCGGGTGGAAGTTCTCTACAGCAAGGTATTGCCAGGCCATATGAGAGGGCAACAAGCTCAAGAGACTAGAATGGTGCAAGGAACACCTACTTGAACAGGAAAACTTCGAAGATGTCATTTTTACGGATGAATCATCTATTCAGCTAGAGAATCATCGAAGGAAAAGCTTTCAGAAAAGAGAAGCTCCATGAAAGTTAAAGTACAAACACAAACATCCCCTTAAGGTCCACGTATGGGGAGGAATCTCCAAGAGGGGTGCTACGAAGATTGTGATTTTTCAGGACATCATGATGGCTACAGTGTATGGAGACATCTTATCGGCTTCATTTCTCCCATTTGTACGAGGCCATTATCCACACGGGCATGGGTTATTCCAAGATAACGACCCAAAACATACAAGCAGGTACATCAGCGATTTGGGGATCAATGAAGACGTTTTTGAGGGACAAGTATAAACCGAAAAATTTGGCTGAATTAAAAGCTGGCATCAAGGCATTTTGGAAAACTCTAACGCTGTCTGTTTGTGGTAGGTATATTGACCATATACAGAAAGTTATGCCAGATGTCATAAAAAGATAATGGTGGTCCCTCTGGGCATTGACTGTAATCATTTTATCGATACTAACCTTATTGTTTCAAGTTTTTTCCATTCTTTTGCGTATATAATTTTATTCATCCAAAATTTATTCCTACGTATGTACATATTGTCAGCGTGCTCGAAGTATAAACGGATTTCATTAATGATACTTGATTATGAAATTTACCGCAGATGCCTTTGAAGTATAGCGTGGACATCTGGACTAATCAATTACGGTCAATCGGGGGATTTCCGCACATCATAATTATTGTGGAATAATATGCGTTTCTTTTGGCATATACCGTATACCTAAAGCCCCTATAGTCCTTCTCCCAACATATAACACTGATATAAAAAGTTTGCTAAGAATGGCAAATACATATTATGCTTGGTTCCACTGTAATGGGTTACTAAAATGAATTTCTACCACAAGTTTTATTCAAGTTTTCTACCCACTATTATGAGTTTGTGAAGCATTTGAATTGTGTCAATTTACAGAGGATTGGACAAGGTTGTCACAGTCAACATGTGGATTTGCATTAACACCTGACCTGTGTGACATCATGCATGTGACAAGTGTGTGACATGCAACACATGTTTGAGACGTGTGTATGTGAGACATGTGTGAAACACTTCTGGGACAAGTGTGTGAAATATGTGTAAGATATTTCAGATATTTTAGATTCTCAGGTATAGTGTATACTTACAAATACAGTTACTAAGGTAATAAGACTGTGATCTGGGTTAATGTGGATATTCATTTCTTTGCTAATCACCTGCTATTTCAGACTGTTATCCCCAGGAACCATATTACATACTCACAATAATATTATTATGCTTAACTACTCACATACCACAATAGATAGTGGAGAATTCATTGTTGATACTATAATATATACTGTGTATGTGCCATTTACTTGTAATCAATACATTAATGATCATGTATAATATTATAGGTAATGAGAAATTACTCCCACAAGCTAAAATTTTCCATTCAAGTAAAAAATCCATTTCCCTGCCTCTAAATTCCCATTTAAATATTGCCTCCTACTTCGATGTACCTCCTAAAGATTGAAATGGATACATCCTCCTATCACATGCCATGCAGCAATATAATCCCTTCACATCTATCATTGCTACGGACACAGGTGGTAGGGCATGGGGAACACTACATAGTATTTGAATATCAACTCACAGCACTGTACTCACATACAAGATGTAAACTCATCCGATGTCCCACACAGAGGCTTGGGGGCAACGAAAGAGAGGGCATATCCTATGTACATAAGATGACTAGAAGTACATACTGTGTACAGAATTATTTGAGATCTCGATACATATTCGCATACTGTGTGTACATTTAACATTTAAAAATGTGGCCTTGAAATGTTGATTGTGCATATGTGAGTGACTTAGCATATGCACACACACAAACACAAACACACACATGTAGTTAATGCAAGTAAGGTAGAAACATTTCAAACATAAGTACCTAAACTCATGATTTGTGCAAGTGTATTGCATCTCCCATACAAGCCATACAAGTACTGATGGTAATTGTCAACATTGTCAGTTAGAACACAATCCCAATAATTAGTGGACATATTGGACAGTTCTCCGGAGATCAAACCTTTAATGGACACTGTTAAACAGTCAATTGTTAAGGCCATTACTAGTGACTAATAGGCAGATCCTGTACTTATTATTAGTCAGTGCATAATATGTACATTAGCATTGAGCAATTACTCAGTAATTGGATTTATTGTGATATATGACTAGGACAGTCAACAATCACAATTATCATTGGATATTCATCAGCTAATACTGTGCCTACCAAATCTTTCTGTCACATGAACTATCTAATATGAATTGATGAAAGAACAAGGACTATTCAATGTTATTTTAGGAAAGGCTGATAACTAATAGATAGTGGCAACCTTTTCTATTTAATAATTGCATTAATCAACATATTCTCACAACAGACAATGATTGTGTTTGTAACATAGGATATCACATAATACATGCTGAAATGGGTCCACATTCAATTACAGAATAGGTAAGGGACGCTGAAAGTCATGCTCAAGTTGTAGACTGAGTTGCAGGGATCCAAATTATTTCAACATTAGTTGTGGTTTCCAGTTACGTACATCAACTTAATTAGTTTTGATGAATAAATACTTTATCACTCAATTTTACTATGCATATTCTTTTCAAAGGCCATTTCAGCGGAGTTTCAAAATTTCAAGTATGAAAGATTTAATCAAAATATTCATAGATTCAAGTAGGTATGCTAAAGTAGATGTGCATGTGGTTATCGGTTTGCCTTACTTAGTGATTTCCAATATATACGATTTCTCTACTTATTCAATTTAGTTATTATGAAGATATTTCATATATACTTCAGTGTACACATGACCTTTTCCTGCTATGCACAATAGTCTGCTTATGATCACTACAGTCGTTGCATAGAATTCCTTACACTCCTGGTTGTCCTGGCAGCACTGGAGGTCCTTCCACTCCTAATTCTCCTCTCATACCTCATTTGTCCTTGTTTCCTCTTGAACCTAACACTTCATGTACAGCATTTCACAAATGGGTTGTTTATTCAAAAAGAGAAAACTGTAAAAAATTATGTGAAATTGATCATTTTCACAGAATCTGGTTCTCAAATCAGATCTTAATACAGTAAATATAAAAACTTATTGTTTGGAACATATACTATAGCCGAACATGCACACAACACAAGCACACACACATGCACACACGTATAAACACACATTGACACACACACATGCACACACGTATAAACACACATTGACACACACACACGCGCTCGCACACACACATGCATGCACACTTGTCTCACAACATGGAAGCCCACAGATGCACAGAATCACTGAAATATGTAGTATTTACCTATGTCATGTACATTCAAGAAAGGCAACGTGTGTTTGTGTACAAATTCATCTTTATGTTTCCGTATGACTACATACAATATGATTATACTGATGTAATACCATGTTGTGCAAATGTATATACATTGTGTTCGAAGATTGCTTGGGACTGAAAATCATCATAATAACTATTATACTTCCAGAATAATCACTATACACAAACTGCACTATGGATGAGGGCGACTGTTATTAGAACCAGAAGGGCTTTAGGCTGGACCTTCCACAGCAGTCGGTATACTGTTACATGTTATGAATTAGCAGTTCCTGCTTTAATTTTTTGTAAATTAAATTACATAATATTAGCGGATATCCATTAATGCTCAACTGCTAACAATTATACAGTAACCAAAAAACACTATAAAAGATCGTTACCTTTTTTGCACCGGTACAGTACATGTGTGTGCTTGTGTTGTGTGCAAGTGCATGAGGTCCACTTGTACTTGCAAACTACTTCCCAGTACTCACATTGATTAGCACTAATATACACAAAGAATAACACATTTATCATAAGTTTTGCAATGGCAGTGGCACCAATTGACTATAGTTGTATAACTGAATAGCATTTATTGTTCAAAGTGTGGAAAATTATGAATGTTACTTGTTAAAAAAGTTATATTATGAATGGTGAAGAACCTATATCCCACAATAAATTGTACACGTATTTCAAGACGGCTTGATGATATGGTAAATTGCATCCCTGGATACGAAAGGGAGTGGAACCTCACATGCTTTCAGTTAATGTACATCTTGATTGTAATGCAATTACTTTAAACAGGCCCTTGTATTAAGTGTGGATAACTAAATATAATATAGTGAGTGAATACATAGCTGTGGGGTTGTGGTGAGTAGGGATTACAAGTGTTCTGTTCTTACTTTGGCTGTAGTTATCCTCGTTCACGAGGTGTTACCGTGTCTTGTTCAGCTTCGATGAGAATTAGCCAATATGATAGCTGATATCGCTCGATTTCAATAGCACTTGAATTGTTCTCTGCATTTCTGTTTTTCTGTTTGTACGCACATCCATGCTCCATGTTATTGTGATTCTATGTCTTTAGAGTATCCACCATTGAACCAGCAATAATAATCATTTTTGATTTGCTTTCAAGACATGTCTGTCATACAGCTTCCTTTGAGTTATCACCATGATTCACAAGTTTGAAGTGTTGGTTACTACGAGTACTTGTGTGAGAATTGGCGGCTGACAACATATTTTGTTTGTATTCAACCGGATCTCAAGTTCAATGTGTTAATTACTGTGAGTGCTGTACTATTGAACCCACTGTGCTTAGTCTGCATGTACGTAGTTCACAATTTTAAGGTAAAGTACTTTTAAATCAACAATGTATAGTCCCGGCAAGATAGACTGATTTATATGTATTGAAATAGCTGACCCCACATTTTATGATATTCTATATTAATGTCAAGGTATCCAAAACAATTTGAGCTATTAAATATTAAGCTAATATTTTTTTTCTCTTGGGATAGCGTACAGTAATTTGCACTACTTAGTCTTCCCCTGTCTGTGTTTGGTTGAATACAGTGTGAGGGACTATTCTTTACACCCTTCTGTCAATGTTCTTCAGGAGAATATTTTGATTTGTCCTTTTGCAGTTGCATGCTAATATTGTTGTGATTGTAACTTTGTGCTGGATCATGCAAGGTTACATAGCATATGCACACACTCATGCCTGACAAAGTACACTCATCCAATATTGAATCCTTACATGACTGTATGTTAATTCAATTTAGCGAAGTCATTTTACCCTCCATATTGTATACACATGCACACACATGAATGTGCTAATACACACACACATGCGCGTGCACAAGCACACGCGCACACACACACGCACGCACGTATGCACCCACTCATGCACGCACACACACACACACACACACATATACAAGTGTGATAAAAATATCTCCCATTTTGGTTCCCCATAATTGCTCATTTGTGTCAAACCGTGAGGGGAGAAAAAAGGCAGGTAAGTTACTTAACAATTACATTAAATGTCCATGTATGTAGGTTTCTAACTCAAGCAGTAAACATCCTGTTCTTGTGTCTCATCACACCTTGTGTGCTTGTATGATTGCATGTTAACATTATTAGTAAGACACCTTGTCTAAACATGTATTAACAATAACATTCTGATAATTTGATTGGACATTTTTGTAGTTGCATGCTAATATTATGGTTGTGATTGTAACCTTGTGCTGAATCATGCAAGTTTACATAGCATGTGCACACACTCATGCCTGACAATGTACTCACTAATTAAATATTGAATCCTTACATGACTGTTGCTAAATCAATTAAGCAGAACCTTCTAGTGAGGCCATTTTGCCCAATGTGTATACACATACACAAACATGAATGTGCAAAAGCATATATACACATACATGCACACATGCATACAAGTGTAATAGCATGATAGATGTATAGATAAAACCAGTAACTAACTCTGCAATACCGATATGCATAATGTTCCTATAATATTATAAAGTGTTCCATCATGTTAGTTGATTTGCTGATTTAAAACCAGTGAGAATTGTATCAGTGTCGTGATTTCTTCTATTGTGTGTACATGCGTGTGATATGTGGCGCTTATAATGGTGTGGGATGTGCAGGTGGATGCATATAATATGATGTCCTTATGTGACATTCCAAAAGCAGTGTTTTTTGTCCCTTTGTCAGAATCCTTCTTACCACATATTGTGTTCCCACATTTTCTGCAAAGTCACATGTGGAGTGCAGATCTCAGTTTACCCAGAAGCTACCATTGCTCATTTTAATATTCATTGGTGCTAGTAGTGCTACACGGTTTGACGATGCTTATCGATACCGTCAATTAATCCACCCTAGAGTGATCACTTTCCAATTCAAGGATTGAGGTTACATTGTACCTCATAAGTAAATAAATGATAACTGGCTTGAACCAACAAACAAATTTAAAGAAGACATTTTGTCATATGTAAATCCAATGAATGCGGCCTTGGGAAACTCTAGTACATGTATGTGAGTGTGTGTATCCACCTGCCACTGTATGTGTAAGTGTGCATGCGGATATCTACTTTTGTGTTTAGGGATTTACGTTAGTGTATCTTCATTTATGCATGTATAATGTGTATATGTATGCGTGCTTGTAGGTGTTATGTGTATAGCATTGTCACCACAAGCACAAGCAGCACTGCATCACCGCCAAAGGGTATCTTCTAGAATCATGAAAGCAGAGTTTCTGACACAAGTTGGGCCACTAATGATTATCGTAGTGTACGCCCCCACAAACCAGGACAGTACCAAGGAGAAGGACCAGTTACAGGTGATAGTGATGGGGGAGTCAATGCATCGGTTAGTGAGAAACTGGATGGTGTTGTAGGCCCTTATGGCCTGGAGTGTACTACTAGTGATAACGACGAATGACTGGTTTCATTTACATGTGCCAATGGTTTATGTCTCGCCAACACCTACTTTGCCCACAAGCACATCCATAAAGCCACATGATATCCTTCCGACCCAAGTAGACCACCCATCCTCGAGGACTACATCTTGGTGAAGTGTAGGATGATGCCATCAGTCCTAGATACCAGGGTACTTTGTGGAGCAGATATTGACAGTGATCACAGATTTGTGGTCACTTCAATACGACTGAAGCTACGAAGTAGGCCAAAGGAGAAGAGAGGTGGACGTTTGATGTGAAATGCCTACAAGATGCAGACACTAAGGCGGCCTTTGTGAACACCATAGAACAAGAGGCGGAGAGCAAAGGGAAGTGTTGAAAACCGATGGAAGAAACTGAAACAGTGTATCTTAGAGTCTGGCAAGGAACACCTAGGGTGGATGAAAAGAAACAGAAGAAATGGATTAGTGACTGAGCAATGCAAATTTAATCATTGATGCAAAGAGGAAGGCTTACAGACAGTGGCAGGAATGTAGAACATATGCAAGAAGGCAGATTGAATATCGGACCCTCAGAAAAGCAGTGAGAAAAGTAGGAAAGGATAACCGACAGAAATGGCTACATACAGTGATGAAGGAGATTGAAGACAATCTGAAAAGGAATTGACAAGAAAACTTCTTCAGGAAGTTAAGAGACATCAATGCAGACAAAGTGAAACCAACATCAACCATCTTGGATGAAATTGGACAACCTATCAAGGGCAATGAGGAGAAATTGGCATGCTGGAAGAGACATTTAAATGGAGTATTGAATGTGAAGAGCACTGTGGATGAGGAGATGATTGCAAGTGTGGAAGACTGTTCCACGTCAGACACAAGTGTAGTGACATGGGAGGAGATCAAGAAAGCCAGGGGAGAGCTGAAGAATGGCAAGGCAGCTGGTAGTGATGAGATAGTGGTTGAATTGGTGAAGAATGAAGGACAGGCAATGGTTAACTGGTTGTGGGAGGTGTTGAGAGAAGTATGAACCAAACACCACAAGGTGTAAAAATGCCATCCTAATTCCAAGTGGAAAAATGCCATCCTACGTAATTCCACTCCATAAAAAGAAGAAGGACATAAAAGTGTGCGATAATTATCGAGATATTGCGTTACTGAGTGTTCCGGGAACAGTGCTCTCTCTCTCTCATACTCCTAGAGAGGTTGGAGATCATCATTGATCCTCAGCTACTTCAGTCACAGTGTGGATTTCGCCAGGGCCGTGGAACAACTGATCAGATTTGGTTAACACGACAAATCATTGAACGAGCAGTTGATTATGGAACGGCAGCACATCTGTGTTTTGTCGACCTCACCAAGGGCTGTGACTCAGTGGATCGCGGGCAGCCCTTATTGCTATCCTGAGGAACTATAAAGTTTCCCACCACCTAATTGACATCATCCGAAAAATGTATAAAGACACTTGGTGCCAGGTGAGGACTGCAGAAGGTACATCTGAGGAGTTCCTGGTTCAAAGCGGAGTTGGGCAGGGTGTGTTCTGTCTCCACTCCTGTTGACTGTTTTATGGACAGGGTGCTCAGGGACACATTGGAGACACCATCAGGGGATGGTCCATCGAGTACACCACCACTGATGGACTGTTCTGATCTACAGGGATAAGACTACAACAACCAGTGATGTTCAGAATGTTCAGTATGCAGATGACCTCACACTAGTGGCTGAATCAGGAGAAGAACTACAGTTTATGGTGGACACCCTAGACAAGGCCGGCACTCAATGGGGATGTTCATCAATGGAACCAAGACTAAAACAATGAGGATTGGAGTGGATGATGGCGACCAACCAGCAACCACCCTGAAAGGCAACACACTGGAGACTGTGGAAGCCTTTTCCTAGCTATCTGGGGAGTGAAGTGGGGCAGACTGCTAGGGTAGATGGAGAGGTGAGAACCTGACTGGAGAAGGCAGCCAAAGTTTACCAGATATGGAGGAGAAAGGTCTTCAGAAGTAGGAGCATTGCCAAGAGGACCAAGGTTCATGTGTTCAGAGTGAAGGCCATGTCTGTGCTTTTGTATGGGGAGAGACATGGGCAGTCACACAGCAGGGACTGAGAAGATTGTATACCTCCCAGATAAAGTGCTTACGAGACATTGTTGGAGAGATCTTGTGGGACCAGAGAGGAAATGAGGACATCCTTGCAGAAACTGGAGAAGTACAAGTGGAAGACCAGTTGAGACTGAAACGACTCAAGTGGTTTGGTCACCTCAAAAGAATGCCAGACCACCGGCCACAGCTACAAGTGCTCAAATGCTGTCCACAGGGCAAGAAGAGGAAACCTGGAGGAACCTCTCTCCGCTGGATAGATATTGTGAACAGAGACCTGTCCAAGATTGCCAACTGGGAACAACTAGTGAGGATAGGAACCAGTTGTGATCCACCATTCACCAGCTCTGCCTGCCGCCCAGCTCAACCTGATGATAAAAATTGTGTTCATGTGTGCATGCATGCATGTGTGTGTGTGCATGTATGAATATGTATGCATGTATGTATGCATTTGTACACTGGTGTGTGTAGGTGAACATGATTACATATAATTGATAGTACAAAATGGCTTCACTTAAGGTTTCATTTAATTGAGTTATCATGCAGTCTTACAAGGATCCGTTATTTAATTAGTGTGTTCGTTGTCAGGTAAGAGTTTGTGCATGTATGCTATGCCCTAAGTCTAACTTGCATGATTCAGCACAAGATCACAATCACAACAATATTACTGTAGTATGCAGCTGAAAATGTCAAATCAAGGCAAGTATTAATGTAAGTGTCAAGTGTATACATGTACATTGTTTGTGTACATGTGCTCTGCACATGTGTTAGCACAATGTTATCTAAAATTACAGGTTTCAAGGCTGACGTACACAACATGTAAACATACAACACAGGCAGATTTAAGTATAGTACACAGATTGGATAATTATGTACAGCAACCTTGAGAGAGATAGAGAGTGCATACCCAAACTCAGTTCAACTAGAAGATGATGTACCACTTTGGTTCATTCACATCGTGATTGAGTCTCTCTTGAGGAACATTGATAGTAGGGTCCACATTCAGAATCCTTGCTTCACACAGTATTCAACCAAACACTCACACAGGGGAAAACTGACAATAACCAACACATTAGAAGCCAAATAAAATATCATGCGTGTGACCTTTCAAAGTCGCCCACTCTGGCTGTAAACAGCCTCTACTATCAGTGGTCCTGCTCGCAATAGACCATGCAAGGATTGACTGTCAGAGGTAAAGAAGGGAAGGATATATATATATAAAGCAGTGATGAGATTACACCTTATCTTAAGTTGCCTACCCAGACCATTCCTACATACTCACACATCATCACAGCAGTATATAGAAGGTATGACTAGTGTATGAATACATATTATACACCTGCAAATGTGTTTGTACATACATTAGTGTGCACATGTCTTGTGTGAGTACATGTGTATGTGTACATGTACATTTGCAAATAGATGTGTGCTTGTTTACAGTATACTAAACTTCCTAGATTCACAGCTCTTGATCACGCACATAACAATATTAACATAGAAACATGGCAGAATTGAAGTATACTATAGTGCAGTCCAGATACTTATGCATAACAACCTTGAAAGGGGTTGACAGTGCATACCAAAATTCCGCTTAACTAGAGGATTACAAACCACTTTACTTCATTCAAGTGGTGATGGAAGTGTTCTCGTGAGGAACATTGACAAGAAAGTGTAGAGAATAATTCCTTCGCACAGTGTCCAACCAAACACAGACAGTAGGAAGACGAAATAGTGAATAGCACAGAATGTGGGGTCAGTTACATAAATAACCATAAAACAGTCAATTCAACGGGAATGCTAGAAAATAGTATTGTATACAACAGGAATCTGACTTGTGCTTCAGTACACTGTCAATGAATATCATTACAAGTGGGCGTGTCCACCTAGTGACTATTAGATTTGTCTGCTCGCTGTGGTTACCACAAACTACCACTAACAAACTGAGTGTGTTGGCTTGAGCTACAGATATGGCTCCAAACGTTAAGGTCTTTCTACAAGTTGCTCTTTTGTGCTATGTGGTGACCACCAGTATTGGGGGTAGCATTGACTTACAAAAGGCACTTGCCACACTTCAGAAGGAAGTGGAGAATCTCAAACGGCAGTCTCAAGAAGAAATAAATTCTTTGGTGACTGAGCTGAATGAGCTGAGGCAGCAGTCGAAACAGGAAATCAAGTTACTTCACAAGAGATTAGAGCAAATTGAAGCCAAAGGTTAGTTGCACTGAGGTTCATTGCAAACTATTTGTACAGTGTCATATCCTGGCTGTGACCAGAAACTGTACAGTGTAACTCCGGCTGGGGCCTTACCCACAATACCATTTGATTATAGTACCTCTGTATAAGTAATAAATATCTGAGAAAAATTATGTGTGTGCAAGCTAAAGGGTCCTTAGCCATTGTTGACAAATTAGTCATTTTGAATTAAACAGAGTTATGAGGCTTTGATCTAGTTGGTCCTTGGTATACGGGTCCAATGACCAAAAATGAAATTGAGACTGTTATCAGTAGAAACATTGTGTGGAGTGGAGTGGCCATGCGTAGCCAGCCCCTTTTCCTGATCACTTCCTCATTGGTATCCACTGTCAGTAGATAGTGAATGGTTGGTTGATTGATTAATCACCACTCCTAATTAAGTAGGCGTAACTGGAAAGCAGTCACACTTATTAGACTGAGTATATACTATTAGTCATCCAATAGACGTGATGTGGAGCCTTTAGAGTCCTTTTCACATTTTACAAAATTGAAGCAATTGAATGAAGGTTATGGGTAATAAGGTGGCTTCTGCTTCACTGACTTAATTTCTTCCTGTAAATGATTAATTTTTTCACACTAATAATAATCAAATTCGAAATGAAAATCAATTGATTAATTGATTAATCGCCCCAGCATTACTATAAACCTAATTAAAGTATACTGCTCTTACAATTGTGGTGTGTGCGTGCATGCATATGTACTGTGCATAATGTGTGTATGTGTGTGTGTGTGTGTGTGTGTGTGTGTGTGTGTGTGTGTGTGTGTGTGTGTGTATGTGTGTGTGTGTGTGTGTGTGTGTGTGTGTGTGTGTGTGTGTGTGTGTGTGTGTGTGTGTGTGTGTGTGTGTGTGTGTGCATGCATATCCATTACAAAGTACTAGGTAAAATGGCACCCTTTCTTCCTAGAATGTCATGTTTTGGGCTAGAGTAGTTCAAAATTATGCCCTCAACAAAACCAATGTACACACCAGTGTTACGTTTAGTGTGTGTGTGTGCATATAGTTGATATACATGTTACATTTAAGAATGTGTTATTAAGATGTATATCAATTGCAACAAGTTAGTTTAGGTGTGTGTACACAAAAATTATGTTATACCTGTTGCTATGATGTATAAAGAAGGGAGTACATGTGAGAGAGGGGTACAAGTTGCATATTATATAATATTTATGCATTATAATATACAATTTGTTACCTTTTGCCATTCCATTATCACTTCATACAATTATAGCAGAAAGAACAATGTGTACATACTGCATAAATGTAACGAAACAATTTTTATCATATTATACAAATTATACTCTTTGAACTTCCTTAAAACTTTAAATAGATATAAAGTGCCACTTTAAATAGCCTATGGCTAACTGTTCCCCACATTAAATAAGAATACCTGATACCTGAAACTACTGAACCTGTATTATCAGATATAGACAGCACTAGCTTTACCTAACAGTCCTGAATATCTCTCATTTTCCAAATAATTTCCTTATAATTAATATCCACTTTACCCATAACCTTGAGAAATAATCAACTTGTCTTTAACAGAATTTGACAAACCTTTCCAAAGAATGAGACGTGGAGGAGACACTGTTTCCCCAACACCTGAATCTTGCATTTGTCCACCTGGACCACCTGGACCACCTGGTGACCCTGGTTCAGCTGGACCAAAAGGTGAAAAGGGAAAGCATGGAAAGCGAGGCAAAACAGGAGCAATGGGATTGAATGGAACAGATGGTGAAAAGGGAGATACAGGACTTCAAGGAATGTCTGGACAGAAAGGTGAACCAGGACTGAAAGGACAACCAGGACTCAATGGAACAAAGGGAGAAAAGGGTGAACAAGGATATCAAGGAGTTAATGGAACAAAAGGTGAACGTGGAGAAACAGGACAACCAGGAAATGATGGAAAGAAAGGTGACCCAGGACTGAAAGGACCAAATGGAGATAGAGGACCAAAAGGAGACACAGGACCCCAAGGACCCCAAGGACCACAAGGACCGAAAGGAGACATAGGACCCCAAGGACCACCAGGACCACAAGGGGACATAGGACCCCAAGGACCACCAGGACCACAAGGGGACATAGGACCCCAAGGACCACAAGGGGACATAGGACCCCAAGGACCACAAGGACCACCTGGACCAAAAGGTGAAAAGGGACAGCGTGGAAATCGTGGCGAAACAGGAGCGATGGGATTGAATGGAACAAATGGTGAGAAGGGTGAACAGGGAGATACAGGACCTCAAGGAATGGTTGGACAGAAAGGTGAACCAGGAGTAAAGGGATTGCAAGGACTTCCAGGAAATGATGCACAGACAGGTGAACCAGGACTGCCAGGACAACCGGGACTCAATGGAACAAAGGGAGAAAGGGGTGAACAAGGAAATCAAGGAGTTAATGGAACGAAAGGTGAATGCGGGGAAAAAGGTCAACCAGGAAATGATGGACAGAAAGGTGAACCAGGACTGCCAGGACAACCGGGACTCAATGGAACAAAGGGAGAAAGGGGTGAACAAGGAAATCAAGGAGTTAATGGAACGAAAGGTGAATGTGGGGAAAAAGGTCAACCAGGAAATGATGGACAGAAAGGTGACCCAGGACTGAAAGGACCAAAAGGAGACATAGGACCCCAAGGACCACAAGGACCAAATGGAGACGTAGGACCTCAAGGACCCCAGGGACCACCAGGAACATAGGGAGAGGGAGAGTTGCCGTATCAGAAACAACAGTGAATGTAAGGATTATCAACAAATTTACAAACATCAGATCTAAAGTTAATGAAAATATCTGAAATAGTTACAACTTTTACAATTAAATTTCCACTATTAGTAATGTAATTGTGATCAGTTTAAGAAATTTGTGATCAGGTTTATGATATTTATTATGAATATTGCGGATAATCTATAAGTAGTAAATGGATAACACTGCATAATAATATTATCTAAGTTGCTCTAAATCAAATAAACTGTTATAGTAATTGAATTTGGATCCAATATCTTCAAACCATAATTAATAGGAGTGTCAAAGATGACATTTTGCATTAATAGTCATTGACAAGAATAATAACTGACACACAACCTATAAACAGGCAGACATATGTACAAGTAGTGGAATCTACCCAAGTGTTTGGAATATTTATGTATGGGGTTAACAAAAGCGGAGACAGAACACATCTTTGACAGCAACCTCTGGTTAGTGTGAATTCCTCACTTAACAGACATCAATTTTCAACCTGTGACCTTTAATTACTTGTACATTAAGTGGTAGTAATGCTAGTAGTCATATTGGTAATATACTAATGGTAGTAGTAGTATTATAATGGTAGTAGTAGTGGAAGTAGTATAGTGATAGTTGGAAGGGTGGTATGAATTGTAGGAGAAGGAGGGGTGTAGCCAAACACATTAATATCTGCCCCATTTATCATGACATGAGTATGTGGGTTGGATCCATGGTGTGGTTGAGTTCATAGGTACATGCAATGGATCATGATGAGGCCCAATTATGCAGGCCGAAACAGTGCCATCTACATGTATCACTATGATAATGTACCAATTTCATGATCTTGATGTTCCAAATTAAATGTACATATCTGTCATATTATATGAATGGTCGAAGCACTGTTGCAGTTCTAGGTTTTATGGAATGGGATTCGTGTGTGTAGTAAAACATATTATAATCACGAGTTTCACTTGTGTATATACATGCAGTATGTGTGTTATGTACCTTAATTGTTATTTTATGCATTTGTTGCATGCACATACTGTATATGTAAAATTTATATTTAATTAAATTTGGACATGAAAGAGTTATTATGATAGTATTATGATAGGTGATCACAGTCAGTAATGATGTATAAGTACAATTGTTATTTACGGCTGGCTTATCAAATCAATGCTTATACGTGACTCACTAGATATACCAAAAATCAGTTGACTACATGTTTATTAGCGAGCAGTGAGAAACTTTTGTATGTTGAAGCTTCTGAAGTCGAGCATCTCTGGCCCATTGTGAATGCAATGGACAGTGACATGTGGACCAAAGGAGAGGCCATGCAACAGCTACAAGGAACAAAAACAGATGTAAATGTACAGATGAGTAATGACGAGTGCCAAGGGTGATCAAAATGGAAAAATGGCCGAAGCTCTTCGCTGCGGAGGGTATGTACAACCGCATATCACCTGTCACACAGCTGGTGATAGTAATTTAACAATTGGCAATTAACAATAACAATAAACCTGACTTGTTCAATTTATATCACATGCTATCAACACACAGTTCTAATTTATATTACATGATTCTAATTTAAATTATATGATGGATGATTGAAACTGTATGTTATAGATTTTTTTACAAATGGGTAAATCCATGGTAACATTGGTTAAATATGTGTATACAACCATAAACATCCTTGTATCCATACGCAAGTTCAAGTGCTATAAAAACATTTCTTAAAAATTGAAAATGATACAGAGATGACTTGCTGAAGTGACACAACAATGTAGGGATGGTCGGAATAGGCAGGCAGTTGGAATGAGCAGACCATGACATGGACTATGACATAGGAACACCACAATCCCAACATTAACAGCAGCTGTACTGTATGTAGGATCATGGAATTCCTGCTGTTGATGTCGGTGGTGTTCCTATGGCATGGTCTGCTCATTCTAACTACGTACGTCTACTCAAAATACTACATATAGGTAACACATTTCACCAGGGTTTGCCACACCATATAGGACCACCATTTTACAAATAACTGCTACATACCCCGGGAGAAAATAATATATAAATGTACGTACAAAGTTAAATGCGTATGTAAATATATATGCAATTTCAATACCATTCATTGCAACGTATTTCAATCACCTTTGGATCTATCCCAGAACACAACTCTGCTTTGGTATGGAAGAGATGGATTTGTTCGTCCAAGTCTTCGCATTTTGAAGAACGCTCATCAAATTTCTGAAGGACCACGCAGTATAATGATTCAAGCAATAACACATGTACAAACATTCCACTCGGTACCACCACACACAACAGTGTATACTGAACCACAACGTACGTATGATCATGTTAACTCGATAAAAAACATGGAATGAAAATAATGTTGTTTACTCATGCTTACACTGTGAGGTGATATATTTTATAGAGAATTTCAAGGATTAGTTTGAACCTTTACAATTTTGGGTGGAGTGAGTGTGTGTGGTTGGATATCATACACATGTCTACTGAGTTACAGTATGATCTATGCATTAAGCTTAATACCAAGGATAGATACATAAACCTGCATGGTCTGTGCATATACATTCGCAGTTCAACCTAGCCAAGTAACACTGAACAATACTCAACAAAACCAATCTTGTGAATAAACATGTACACACACAATGTATGTTCAAATGTTATAGTGGATACACCTTCTTTAGATCCAAAGACAGCATGTCTGGATCTGAAACACCAGTCTCTCTCCGAGCAACAGTAGTAGTTGCTTAGCTTTGTCTTTCAGCCGGTTCTCCTCATCCTGCAGTCTCTTGCACTCACCCTGTGTATATAACACATGTACGTACATGCTCATATAGTAAAGACTCTATATGTATGTATGTACTAGAAAGATTAATCGAGTATCAGAACACAGTACATGTACATGGAACACGTATGAAAGTACTATGTAGTACATAATAAGTCATTTCTGGTATGCACTTAGTGACCTCTTACACATGTACATAGGACACATGAAGGACCCTTTGATGGACCCTTACACAAGTATGTACGTATTACCTGAGGGAGGTGTGTACCTCTGGTAGGGCTGTAGCAGGCTTACAGATGCTTTAGCATGATTGTTAGTTCAAGCTTAAACCTTGTAAACAACCAAATAAAAGTGTCTGTATCAGCTTCAGCAGATGCAACTTCAGTTATTATGTTGTCTGTTTCCATATAAAATAATACAATTGCATACAGACTATCGCACAGTATTGTTATTATAACTGAACAGTGAGTTGCTAGGTAATTAATTGACATATTCTCTTACATCTGTGCAACAGCACAGATATATGCAGAGTTTCCCCTGTGATCAGCCTGCTCAACACACATCGTATAAGTACAGGACACACATGAAGATCCTTTTGTAACACTGGAGAGTAATAAAGCTAAAGAGTACGTACTACTATATGACTAACTGGACACAATGACATTTCACACAAGACACAATAGAGATCGCAGAACCAGATGTCAAAAGTACACAAATAATGCAAGTACCTCAATGTGTTTGAGAGCTTCTTCAAACTCTTGGCACCTCTTGACCAGAATATCTCTCTCACATTCAGCTTGAGTACGACGTGAAACCGCCAAAGCCAATCCTTCACACACAATAACATAGTCCTATGTCAGGCAAGACTCGACAGTGGAGTATCAGCAGAGGAATACCAAGGTACCAACTTACACCCAACAACTGAGTTAATGCAGCGATAGCAGCAACTCGTTCTTTCTGTACATCTCTTATAGCAAGTTTACACTTTTCCTCTTCAGCCTCAATGTCCACAGCATTTTGAGACAATTGATTAACTCTGCATGTATGTACATATACTGTAGGTCAACTACAAATACACACATGCATGCAATACTGAACCACAAGATACGTCTGATCATGTTGACTACTGCATACAAAAAACTGCACTCATGAGGAATTACCTACTACAGTGGGACCCCTATAATCCGCCCCCTTGAAATACGGACACCGCACTAAAACAGACGCATAATCTTGGAACCAACTTTTTCTGTATTGTAATGTATGTAAAATGCCCCCTGAAAAACGGACTTTCGTTATTCCATAATAGGAATGGGAAAATATGAACCAGCGTATACAAATCAGTATTAAATTATACACTATAAAGCGGACAAAGTTTCCCAGATTTTTTCCAGTTTGTCCACCAATACCTTTGGTCCTAACAATCTATACGTGCAGGGGATTTCGAGTTCAAAATGTGATCGTTAAGAAGAAGTATTCGTTACGCAGACGATTTGGATTGTACTGTATTAGCTCATGTCTCTGAATAATTGAGTTTTAGTTCGACGATGAAGTGTCTAGAACTCTTACAACTAGACAGAACATATTGCTCGCTTATGCCACCCAATGGGGCTGCTGAATTACGCCCCGCATCGATAGTTCATTATGTCCATTAATTTCAATCCAAAGTACATAACCCCTGAAATAGGGACACCCCTATAATCAGGACAAGAAGGACTGACCCAAGGTGTCCTGATTACAGGGGTCCCACTGTACTTCCATAAGCATTGAGGTAATTAGCATTAAATGGTGATTCACTGATTTCCTTACTTAGTTTTTCTATGCTTGATATTTCCAGTCAATGCCCTTTTCCTCTGTCTCAGGGTCATGATACGGCTCTAACAGACCAATATACAGTAGGCATTTCATCAGAGGCACTACATGTCACAGTAACCATTGCTGTACCTTTCTCTGTCTAATCTCACTGTCTTCCTGGCGAAGAGTTTTCTCTTGATCCATGATGCCTTTCAGCTCTTCTCTCTTACCAGTGATTTGGTCTTTTTTACTCTATAAAGACAATGCGCATGTTAATTACCAATTGCAACAGAATCACAACCAACAGTCCCAGGGGGAGACCTTGATTTCGGCTTCCAATCTTCGAACTTCTGACATATTCGCTTGATGCATCAGGAATTCCGGTTTACTACGAACAGTAGCAGTAGGCATTCATGTCTTAACACTTCAGTGAAATACAATGGTATGTATAATACCTATAGTACACATTCATGTATGTACATAATACATACGTATTTACCTAATTTCTCTGGAACGTGAAATCATGTGATCTGCAAATTGGCTCCTCACCACGGTAAACTAGTGTGTGTGCATGCAACGTAGGCACGTAAAGTCAAAATAACAGATGTAAATACAGCTACTACACCTGCCATAGCACACTACACCAATCATCAATCTTACATCATTCCTGTTGGTGAAGTATCTCAAGCTTCTCAGACCATGGGGAAGGCTTCTTTCAAACTATAACAAGTAATGTTTCATATGTTCAAATGTATAAACATGCATGCATATGTATGTAAGTATAATGCATTACATGTGTTATGTTGAATGGGCAGATCAAAGTATGAAACATGCATTGCATACTTCCATTCACTATTGCACACTTATAATAACAATGCTATGTGAGTCTAAAATAATGTTATTTCATTCAGAAACATACCATATAATAAGTATTTTGGTAGGTCTGTAGCAGGTACAGCTCTAGCAGAGGTACTTTAGCTCTTACGTGCATAGCTACTGTACATATGTACGTACATGAATGCATGCATCTGCAATATGTAGGACCATTACAAGTCTACAGACATAGTGAAGTCAAATTACTACTACTCTACGTCAATGAGAGCAGGTCAATAATGTCCAACAGGTACACAAGTAATGATATGCACCTGTTCAATTTGATTAGCGCTCAACTCCCTTGCAATGGGTATATTGTGAATGAAGTACTTGCCGCACAAGTATTTCAGTATAGGTTCAGGTGTATCAATGTGATCAAGCAACATGATCTTGAATCCAAATGATCTGCAGACAATGACCAAAAAGAACCCCATGGTCACACAATGCATAGCCCATAGTCTCCAGTATGTTAGCCCATGATATCCATTACCCATTACCACACAATAATAAAAATAGTATGACCTGAAGCTATAAAAAGAGGTGAACACAAGTTGAACACAGGTATAGACTGATACCTGTATCGGCTCATGTTACGTTTGTTCACATATGCAACACAAGCCAATACAGGTATCAGCAAAAGCATGTGTTGGGAAACACAAGTACAGTGTTAGAAATAAAGATGCAAAGGTGTTCGGACAAATGTCCAAGTACTTTGAATTTGGGTTGGACATTGGTTGGAGCACAAGAAACTATGAATATAACCATCGTGTTGAAAATGGAATACAGTGTTTAACAAAACTACACAGAAATGCTTAAAATGGCTCCTCAAAGAAGCAATCTCAAAGTAACCTGACAACATGCTGCTGACTGGACATGAAGGATCTAGTACATTGTGACTTTCTTTCTATTTTGACTATAAAGTGTAACATTGGAAGATTATTTAACCATTATCAATTTTCCAAGGATACTTTATCAGACACATCTGGAAATAACCATACTGAATTGTGCATACAACTCATTGTGACAAACATTTTTGGATCAGACAAATGGCCAAAATGGTCAAATGGTCAATGGTCCAAATGCCAACTGTTGTTTTTAACAACTAGTACAGGTTAACCCAATGAACAGACTTGATTATAATTTGACACAAGTGAACACAGGTGGCATGCATACATACACCAATTATTATATAACTATATACAGGATTATCTCCAGGATAAAAGTCTGTTGGGAAGAGTGTGCGGCAGTATGCACAACTCCTAGGGTAGTATCGGTAGGCAAAACAACACCCTACCATAAAACCAACCTCAGTTGATCCATTTTCACATTATCTATAACCTTGATTCATTGAAACTCTCCTTTTAGAGCACATGCTGAACATGAACACGATACACACATGCACACTTGTCTCACATGTGCAAGCCCACGGACACACTCTTTCAGAGCTATACAAAGGCATGCAGTGTCAGATTTTATAAAGTTCAATAAGTATATAGGGTTTCTTGAGAGATTCATATTTTGTGTATATAGAAATTTAGTTGTTGATTGACTTCAATTGTATGGTGATTTTTACAGATCTTTACTGAATCTCTATTAAAAATTATGAAGTTAAGCAGACCAAAATCAGCAGTATTTGCAATAGGCCAACATTGCAAACATATACACAAACATTTTGATACTATAACTTTAGGTAAACATAATATGGTGAACGTTAAGTTGGCATACTTATGATCAATAAGAGATCAGTTATTTTAAAAACTTGAGTAGATTCAACTACTTGTATGTCTACTTGTTTATAGGTTGTGTGTCAGTTATTACTCTTGATTTCTGATGCAATGTGTTTTGACACTCCGTTAATTATTGCTGAAAGATATTAATTCCAAATTCAATTAAACAATTTTGTAACAATTAATTTAGTTCAGCTTATATTATAATGCAATGTCACCCTTCACTGCTTATACGTAGGTTATCCAGAATAATCATAATAATTATCTTATACCTTCTTTCGCTAGTTCTTCATTGATTGCAACAATGTAGCACTTAGTTTAATAGTGGGAAATTAACTTATTATATTCACCAGGCAGACGCTGGATATATCCTGAATCACATCCTTCCTTTCTTTCACCTAGTCCTCTATATCTCATTGTGGGCCTTGTTATCCTTTGGGTCCTATGTCTTCTTTTGGTCCTCTATGTCCCTGTGGTCCTTGTGGTCCTTGTGGTCCTTGGGGTCCTATGTCTCCTTTTTCCTCGTGTTCCTTGTGGTCTTTGTGGTCCTTGTGATCCTTGGGGTCCTATGTCTCCTTGTGGTCCTCTAGCTCCTTGTGGCCCTTGTGGTCCTCGTGGACCTATGTTGCCTTTTGGTCCTCCATTGGCTCCTTTCAGTTCAATTTGCTCCAACCTCTTCTCCAGCTGTTTGTTCTATCGGTGAAGTAACTTGATTCAGTCACCAGTGAATTTATTTCTTCTTGAGACTGCTGTTTGAGATCCTCCACTTCCTTCTGAAGTGTGGCAAATGCCTTTTGGAAGTCAATGCTAACCCCGATACTGGTAGTCACCACATGGCACAAAATAGCCCACTAAGTCTTGTAGAAATACCATAATGTTTGGAGCCATAACTGTAGCTCCAGCCAACACACTCAGTTAGTCAGTGCTAGTTTGTGATAACCACAACAGAAAGACTGCTTTAATAGTCACTTGGAGGACAACCCCACTTTTAATGATATTCATTGCCAATGTATACTTCTGAAACACAAGTTATGATCAGTTTCCAAGTGCTACTTCATAGCAGTCCTGACAGGATAGACTATTTTATGGGTATTCGCATAGTTGTTCCTACAATTTATGATATTCAATGTCAAGATATTCAAAACAATTTGAGCTATTAAATTAATATTTTTACTCTAGGGATAGTGTATCTGCAAATTTGCACTACTAAGTCCTCCCCTTGTCTGTGTTTGGTTGGATACAGTGTGAGGATCTATTCTCTACACCTTCCTGTCAATGTTCATGTAAAGAAAATTTTGATTTGACCTTTTTGCAGTTGCATGCTAATATTATTGTGATTGTAACCTTGTGCTTAATCTTGCAAGTTTACATAGCATATGCACACACTCACGCCTGATAATGTACACACGCACACGCACATTCATGCATACACACTTACATACAAAATGCATCTATGTACTGTAATATTATATTCACACATATACAAGTGTTATAATAATAATTCCCATTTTGGTTCCCCATCGATTGCTCATTTGTGTCAAACAGTGAGTGGAGGAAGAGGGTAGGTAGATTACTAATTCTATGACTAATAAATGCCCATGTATGTACAGTAGATTACTAAGTGATGACACATAAATATCCATACATGTAGGTTTCTAACTGAAGCAGTAAACATCCTGTTCTCATGTCTAATTACACTTTGTGTGCTTGTACGATTGCATGTTAACATTAATAGTAAGACACCATGTCTAAAGATGTATTAACAAAGCATAATAAAAACATTTAACAATGAAAAAGGATGTAGGGATGACAAGCAAAAAAAGGGAAAGAACAAGGTAGGGATGAGTGGAATGAGAACACCGTCGGAGTGAGCAGCACGTCGGAATGAGAAGACTGTCGAAATATAACAATCCCTATATCAACAGCAGTGATTGATTGTGCAATACACAGTATAGTGTCTGCAGCTGTTGATATAGGGATTGTTATATTTCGACAGTCTTCTCATTCCGACGTGCTGCTCACTCCGACGGTGTTCTCATTCCACTCATCCCTACCTTGTTCTTTCCCTTTTTTTGCTTGTCATCCCTACATCCTTTTTCATTGTTAAATGTTTTTATTATGCTTGTTTGTATTCTTTTTTGGCCAGAGGCATGATGTAAATGTTTATGTGGAAAAAAAAATAAAAAAATCGTCCTCTCGGCGATTCGAACCAACCAAACTCACTATAAAACCTGTCATCTGCTCACTGAGCCATCGTGACTTAGTGTTACGAAGTAAGCGAATATTTTTAATTGAACAAGATGGCGTATTACTATGAGGCAGTCGCCGAATAGCGCCGGAAATGCTGCAGTCGCCATATGTAGTACAATCATAACAAGAGTAGGAAAGGGCACTCCGCGCAAAAAAATTAAGATCGCTCGTGTTAAAATTAGCTTCATAGCTCCAGCAGATACTTCGGTAGCTTTGTTGAAAAATATGTAGAGAAGAAGAAGAAGAATCAGAAGAAGAAGAAGAAGTCCGAAAATTTGACCTTTAATTTTTTTGACCTTTCGCCGGTTCGCCTCTTCAACTACGTTGTTTTCACTTGTTAGTAGTTTTTTTACTCCTCAAATCAGCCGAAAATGACTCCTGAATGCTCGCTTGGGCTTAATACCAGTCCATAGGCGAGATTTTGTGAAAGTGTAATGTATGCGAGGTATAGGGCCGCCATTTTATTTCCGCGTCATCCCTACATATAGAGTGCTATTGCACTCTATGATAACATTCTAATAATTTGATTGGACCTTTTATACAGATACATGCTAATAATTATTGTTGTGATTGTAACCTTGTGCTGAATCATGCAAGGTTACATAGTATATGCACACACTCATGCCTGACAATGTACTCACTAATTAAATAGTGAATCCTTTCAAGACTGCATGATAAATCAATTAAGCGAAACCTTGCAGTGAAGCCATTTTACCCAATGTATTGTACATGTATACACGTACACACACATGAATGTGCATATGCATACACACACATGCACATATGCATTCATCCATACACACACGCATACCAAAGCATGTACAGTGCATGTACATGTATTGTATGCATATTCACAAATGCACACATACAAGTGTAATAACATGATAGATAGATAAAACCAGTAAATAACTCTGCAACATGATATGCATAATGTTCCTGTACACAGGTGATGTTTTCCATGTTAGTTGATCTGCTGATTGAAAACCAGTGAGAATTGTATCAGTGTCGTGATTTCTTCTATTGTGTGTATTTACGTGTGATATGTGGGGCTTATAATGGTGTGGGATGTGTATGAGGAACACCTAGGGCAGATGAAAAAGAAACAGAAGAAATCAATTGGCGACTGCACAATGCAAATTTAATCATTGAGGCAAAGAGGAAGGTTTGCAGACAGTGGCAGGAACGTAGAACAGATGCAGGAAGACAGATTGAATATCGGACCCTCAGAAAAGCAGTGAGAAAAGCAGTAATGGATGATTGTAAGAAATGGCTACATACAGTGATGAAGGAGATGGAAGACAATTTGAAGAGAAATTGACAAGAAAACTTCTTCAGGAAGTTAAGAGACATCAATGCTGACAAAGTGAAACCAACATCGACCATCTTGGATGAAAGTGGACAACCTATCAAGGGTAATGAGGAGAAATTGGCAAACACCAAAGAAGTGTAAAAATACCATCCTAATTCCAAGTGGAAAAATGCCATCCTACGTAAATCCACTCATAAAAGTGTGCGATAATTATCAAGATATTGTGTTACTGAGTGTTCCGGGAAAAGTGCTCTCTCTCTCAATCTCCTAGAGAGGTTGGAGATCATCATTGACCCTCAGCTACTTCGGTCATAGTGTGGATTTTGCCAGGGCTATGGAACAACTGATCAGATTTGGTTAACACTGCAAATCATCGAATGAGCAGTTGATTATGGAACGGCAGCAAATCTGTGTTTTGTTGACCTCACCAAGGCCTGTGACTCAGTGGACCGTGGGCAGCCCTTATTGCCATCCTGAAGAACCATAAAGTTCCCACCACCTAATTGACATCATCCAAAAAGTGTATACCAACACTTGGTGCCAGGTGAGGACTGTAGAAGGTACATCTGAGGAGTTCCAGGTTCAAAGCGGAGTCAGGCAGGGTTGTGTTCTGTCTCCACTCCTCTTCAACTGTTTTATGGACAGAGTGCTCAGGGACACATTGGAGACACCATCAGGAGGATGGTCCATTGAGTACACCACCACTGATGGACTGTTCTGACCTACAAGGATAAGACTACAACAACCAGTGATGTCCAGAATGTTCCATATGCAGATGATCTCACACTAGTGGCTGAATAAGGAGAAAAACTACAGTTTATGGTGGACACCCTAGACAAGGCCGGCACTCAGTGTGGGATGTCCATCAATTTCACCAAGACTAAAACAATGAGGATTGGAGAGGTGATTGATGACGACCAGCCAGCAACCTGCCTGAAACTCAACATACTGGCCTTTTCCTATCTGGGGAGTGAGGTGGGGCAGACTGCTAGGGTAGATGGTGAGAACCTGACTGGAGAAGGCAGCCACGGTTTACCAGATTTGGAGGAGAAAGGTCTTCAGAAGTAGGAGCATTGCTAAAAGGACCAAGGTTCATGTGTTCAGAGTGAAGGTCATGTCTGTGCTTTTGTATGGGGAGAGACATGGGCAGTCACACAGCAGGGACTGAGAAGATTGTATACCTCCCAGATAAAGTGCTTACAAGACATTGTTGGAGAGATCTTGTGGGACCAGAGAAGAGATGAGGACATCCTTGCAGAAACAGGAGAAGTGCCAGTGGAAGACCAGTTGAGACTAAAACGACTCCAGTGGTTTGGTCACCTCCAAAGAATGCCAGACCACTGGCCACAGCAACAAGTGCTCAAATGCCGTCCACAGGGCAAGAAGAGGGAACCCGGAGGAACCTCTCTCCGCTGGATAGATATTGTGAACAGAGACCTGTCCAAGATTGCCAACTGGGAACAACTAGTGAGGATAGGAACCAGTTGTGATCCACCATTCACCAGCTCTGCCTGCCGCCCAGCTCAACCTGATGATAAAAATTGTGGTCTCGTCCAATGTCCAACCATGGACAAGGAGTGCTACATGGCATATGACGTGTGTGTGTGCGTGCGTGCGCATGTGTCTGTCTGTGTGTGTGTGTGTGTGTGTGTGTGTGTGCATGTGTGAATATGTATGTATGTATGTATGCATTTGTACACTGGTGTGTGTAGGTGAATATGATTACATAAAATAGATGGCTTCACTTAAGGTTTCATTTAATTGAGTTATCATGCAGTCATAATAAGGATCTAATATTTAATTAGTCTGTTCATTGTCAGGTAAGAGTGTGTGCACGTATGCTATGCTCTAAGCCTAACTTGCCTGATTCAGCACAAGATTGCAGTCACAACAATATTAGTATGCAGCTGCAAAATGTCAAATCAAGGCAAGTATAAATGTAAGTGTCAAGTGTATACATGTACATTTTATTGTTTGTGTACATGTGCTGTGCGTATGTGTTAGCACAGTGCTATCTAAAATTACAGGTTTCAAGCCTGACATACATAACATACAAACATGCAACACAGGCAGGTTTAAGTATAGTACACATATTGGATATATATGTACAGCAGCCTTGAGAGGGATAGAGAGTGCAAACCAAAATTCAGTTCAACTAGAAGATGATGTACCACTTTGGTTCATTCACATCGTGATTGAGTCTCTCTTGAGGAACATTGATAGTAGGGTCCACATTCAGAATCCTTGCTTCACACAGTATTCAACCAAACACTCACACAGGGGAAAACTGACAATAACCAACACATTAGAAGCCAAATAAAATATCATGCGTGTGACCTTTCAAAGTCGCCCACTCTGGCTGTAAACAGCCTCTACTATCAGTGGTCCTGCTTGCAATAGACCATGCAAGGATTGACTGTCAGAGGTAAAAAAGGGAAGGATATAGAATGGTACACAGATTGGATAATTATGTACAGCAACCTTGAGAGGGATAGAGAGTGCATACCAAAACGCAGTTCAACTGGAAGATGATGAACCACTTCGGTTGATTCATGTGGTGACTGAATCTCTCTCTTGAGGAACATTGATAGTAGGGTCCACATTCAGAATCCTTGCTTCACACAGTATTCAACCACACACACACACACACACACACACACACACACACACACACACACACACACACACACACACACACACACACAGGGGAAAACTGACAATAACCAACACATTAGAAGCCATATGAAATATCATGTGTGTGACCTGTCAAAGTCACCTACTCTGGTTGTAAACAACCTCTACTATCAGTGGTCCTGCTAGCTATAGACCGTGCAAGGATCAACTGTCAGAGGAAAAGAAGGGAAGGATCTATAATGTATATATAGAAAGCAGTGATGAGATTACACCTTATCATAAGTTGCCTACCCAGACCATTCCTACATACTCACACATCATCACAACAGTATATAGAAGGTATGACTAGTGTATGGATACATATTATACACCTGCAAATGTGTTTGTACATACGTACATTAGTGTGGAAGTATCTTGTGTGAGTGCATGCATATGTGTGCATTTGCAAATTGATGTGTGCGTGTGTAAGGTGTTTACAGAATACCAAACTTGCTAGATTCACAGCTGTTGATCACGCACGTAACAATATTATCATAGAAACATGGCAGAATTGAAGTATACAGTGCAGTTCAGATAATTATGCATAGCAATTGAGAAAGGGATTGAGAGTACATACCAAAATTCTGCTTAACTAGAGGATGACAAACCACTTTACTTCATTCATGTGGTGATGGAAGTGTTCTCTTGAGGAACATTGACAGGAAAGTGTGATTAATTCCCTCACACAGTGTCAAACTAAACACAGAAAGGAGGAAGACGAAGTAGTGAATAATACAGAATGTGGGGTCAGTTACATAAATAACCATAAAACAGTCCATTCTGCCAGGAATGCTATAAAATAGTGGTGTATACACCATGTAGGAATCTGACTTGTGCTTCAGACATGTACACTGTCAATGAATATCATTAAAAGTGGGAGTGTCCTCCTAGTGACTATTAAATTTGTCTGCTCAGCTGCGGTGACCACAAACTAGCACTAACAAACTGAGTGTGTTGGCTGGAGCTACAGATATGGCTCCAAACGTTAAGGTCTTTCTACAAGTGGCTCTTCTGTGCTATGTGGTGACCACTAGTATTGGGGGTAGCATTGACTTACAAAAGGCACTTGCCACACTTCAGAAGGAAGTGGAGGATCTCAAACAGCAGTCTCAAGAAGAAATAAATTCTTTGGTGACTGAGCTGAATGAGCTGAGGCAGCAGTCAAAACAGGAAATCAAGCTACTTCACAAGAGATTAGAGCAAATTGAAGCCAAAGGTTCATTGCAAACTATTTGTACAGTGCCATATCCTGGCTGTGACCAGAAACAGTACAGTGTAACTCCAGCTGGTGCCTTACCCACAATACCATTTGATTATAGTACCTCTGTATAAGTAATAAATATAAGGGCCCTTAGCCATTGTTGACAAATTAGTCATTTTGAATTAAACAGAGTTAGGAGGCTTTGATCTAGTTGGTCCTTGGTATACGGGTCCAATGACCAAAAATGAAATTGAGACTGTTATCAGTAGAAACATTGTGCCAAGTGGCCATGCGTAGCCAGCCCCTTTTCCTGATTACTTCCTCATTGGGATCCACTGTCAGTGGATAGTAAATGGTTGGTTGATAGATTAATCACCACTCGTAATTAAGTGGGTGCAACTGGAAAGCAATCACACTTATTAGACTGAGTATTATAGTCATCCAATAGAGGTGATGTGGAGCCTTTAGAGTCCTTTTCACATTTCAGGTACTGTTGAAGTACAAAATTGAAGCCATGAAGGTCATGTGTAATAAGGTGGCTTCTGCTTCACTAACTTAATTTCTTCCTGTAATTACTTTATTCTCTTCCACTAATAATGATTATCAGATTCAAAATGAATATCAATTGATTTATTGATTAATTGTCCCAGCACTACTATAAAACGATCTCACTAACGGCGCCGATTTCAGATGTAATATTCGACGTGTAATGTTTACAACTGGTATACTTTCATTTGACCTTAACTTAATTTTTCGATGCAGTGTCCCTTTAAAGTATACTGCTGTTACAATTGTGGTATGTGCGTGCATGCATATGTACTGTGTATAATGTGTGTGTGTGTGTGTGTGTTTGTGTGTGCATGTATGTGTACATGGAAGCATGCATATCCATTACAAGTGTTAGGCAAAAGGCACCCTTTCTTTCTAGAATGTCATATTGGTGAACATCAGATTGTATTATCAATGGTTTGGGCTAGAGTAGTTCAAAATTGTGCCCTCAGCAAAACCATTGTACACACCAGTGATATGTTTAGTGTGTGTGTGTGTGTGTGTGTGTGTGTGTGTGTGTGTGTGTGTGTGCAGATAGTTGATATACATGCTACATTTTAAGTATAATAGTATTAACATGTATATCAACAAGTTAGTTTAGGTGTGTGTACACAAAAATTATGCTATACTTGTTGCTATGATGTATATGAAAGGAGTACATGTGAGAGAGGGGTACAAGTTAAATATTATATAATATTAATTTTATGCATTATAATATACAATTTGTTACCTTTTGCCATTTCATTATCACTTCATACAATTATAGCACAATGAACAATGTTTATCATATTATACAAATTACTCTTTGAACTTCCTGAAACTTTGAATAGATATAAAGTGCCACTTAAATAGCCTATGGCTAACAGTTCCCCACATTAAATAAGAATACCTGATACCTGAAACTACTGAACCTGTATTATCAGATATATTATAGACAGCACTAGCTTTACCTAACAGTCCTGAATATCTCTTATATTCCAAATAATTTCCTTATAATTAATACCCACTTTACCCATAACCTTGTGAAATAATCAACTTGTCTTTAACAGAATTGGACAAGCCTTTCCAAAGAATGAGACGTGGAGGAGAGAATGTTTCCCCAACACCTGAATCTTGCACTTGTCCACCTGGACCACCTGGTCCACCTGGTCAACCTGGAGCAAAAGGTGAAAAGGGACAGCATGGAAAACGAGGCAAAACAGGAGCGATGGGATTGAATGGAACAAATGGTGAGAAGGGTGAACAGGGAGATACAGGACCTCAAGGAATGGATGGACAGAAAGGTGAACCAGGAGTAAAGGGATTGCGAGGACTTTCAGGACAACCAGGACTCAATGGAACAAAGGGAGAAAAGGGTGAACAAGGATATCAAGGAGTTAATGGAACAAAAGGTGAACGTGGAGAAACAGGACAACCGGGAAATGATGGACAGAAAGGACCACAAGGAGATAGAGGACCAAAAGGAGACATAGGACCCCAAGGACCACAAGGACCAAAAGGAGACATAGGACCCCAAGGACCACAAGGACCAAAAGGAGACATAGGACCCCAAGGACCACAAGGACCAAAAGGAGACATAGGACCCCAAGGACCACAAGGACCACAAGGACCCCAAGGACCACCAGGAACACAAGGAGACATAGGACCCCAAGGACCACAAGGACCACAAGGGGACATAGGACCCCAAGGACCACAAGGACCACAAGGGGACATAGGACCCCAAGGACCACAAGGACCACCTGGACCAAAAGGTGAAAGGGGACAGCATGGAAATCGAGGCAAAACAGGAGCGATGGGATTGAATGGAACAAATGGTGAGAAGGGTGAACAGGGAGATACAGGACCTCAAGGAATGGCTGGACAGAAAGGTGAACCAGGACCAAAGGGATTGCAAGGACTGCCAGGAAGTGATGGACAGATGGGTGAACCAGGACTGCCAGGACAACCGGGACTCAATGGAACAAAGGGAGAAAAGGGTGAACAAGGATATCAAGGAGTTAATGGAACAAAAGGTGAACGTGGAGAAACAGGACAACCAGGAAATGATGGACAGAAAGGTGAACCAGGACTGAAAGGACCACAAGGACTAAAAGGAGACATAGGACCCCAAGGACCACAAGGACCACAAGGACCCCAAGGACCACAAGGACCAAAAGGAGACATTGGATCCCAAGGACCACCAGGACCACAAGGAGACATAGGACCCCAAGGACCACAAGGACCAAAAGGAGACATAGGACCCCAAGGACCACCAGGACCACAAGGACCCCAAGGACCACAAGGACCAAAAGGAGACATTGGATCCCAAGGACCACCAGGACCACAAGGAGACATAGGACCCCAAGGACCACAAGGACCAAAAGGAGACATTGGATCCCAAGGACCACAAGGACCACAAGGGGACATAGCACCCCAAGGACCACAAGGACCACCTGGACCAAAAGGTGAAAAGGGACAGCATGGAAATCGAGGCAAAACAGGAGCAATGGGATTGAATGGAACAAACGGTGAGAAGGGTGAACAGGGAGATACAGGACCTCAAGGAATGGTTGGACAGAAAGGTGAACCAGGAGTAAAGGGATTGCAAGGACTTCCGGGAAGTGATGGACCAATAGGTGAACCAGGATTCAATGGAACAAAGGGAGAAAAGGGTGAACAAGGATATCAAGGAGTTAATGGAACAAAAGGTGAACGTGGAGAAAAAGGACAACCAGGAAATGATGGACAGAAAGGTGACCCAGGACTGAAAGGACCAAATGGAGATAGAGGACCAAAAGGAGACATAGGACCCCAAGGACCACCAGGACCACTAGGAGATAGAGGACCCCAAGGACCACAAGGACCACAAGGACCTCAAGGACCACAAGGAGCAAAAGGTGACATAGGACCCCAATGACCACCAGGAGAGGGAGATTTGCCGTATCAGAAACAATAGTGAATGTAAGGATTATCAACAAAATTACAAACATCAAATCTAAAGTTATAAAATGAAAATATCTGAAATAGTTACAACTTTTACAATTAATTTTCCACTATTAGTAATGTAATTGTTATCGGTTTAAGAAATTTGTGATTAATACAGGTATATGATATTTATTATGAATATTGCAGATAACCTATAAGTAGTAAAATGGTAACACTGCATAATATCTAAGTTGATCTAAATCAAATACACTGTTACAGTAATTGAATTTGGATCCAATATCTTCAAACCATAATTAATACGAGTGTCAAAGATAACATTTTGCATTAATAGTCATTGACAAGAATAATAACTGACACACAGCCTATAAACAGGCAGACATATGTACAAGTAGTGGAATCTACCCAAGTGTTTGGAATGTGTATGTATGGGGTAAACAAAAGCGGAGACAGATCACATCTTTGACGCAAACCTCTGGTTACTGCGAATTCCTCACTTAACAGACATCAATTCTTGACCTGTGACCTTTAATTACTTGTACATTTAGTGATAGTAATGCTAGTAGTAGTGGTAGTCAGGTAGTGGTAGTAGTATAATGGTAGTAGTAGTGGAAGTAGTATAGTGATAGGCGGGAAGGGTGATATAAATTGTAGGAGGAGGAGGGGTGTAGCCAAACACATTAATATCTGCTCCATTTATCATGACATGAGTATGTGGGTTGGATCCATGGTGTGGTTGAGTTCATAGGTACATGCAATGGATCATGATGAGGCCCAATCATGCAGACCAAAACAGTGCCATCTACGTGTATGACTATAATAATTTACCACTTTTATGACCTTGATTTTCCGAATTAAACATACATACATATCTGTCATATTATACGCATGGTCGAAGCAATGTTGCAGTTCTTGGTTTCATGGAATGGGATTCGTGTGTGTAGTAAAACATATTATAATCACAAGTTTTCACTTGTGTATATACATGCAGTATGTGTGTTATGTACCTTAATTGTTATTTTATTATGCATTTGTTGCATGCACATACTGTATTTGTAAAATTTATGTTTAATTTTATTTGGACACAAAAGAGTTATTTTTCTGTATGCATACTGTGTACAATGTTGATACCTACTGCAAGAATTGATGTGTAATTACAGTCATTTAGATAGTATTATGATAGATGATCACAGTTGGTAATGATGTATAATTACCATTGTTATTTACGGCTGGCTTAGACGTGGATCACTAGATATACCAAAAATCAGTTGACTACATGTTTATTAGCGAGCAGTGAGAAACTTTTGTATGTTGAAGCTTCTGAAGTCGAGCATCTCTGGCCCATTGTGAATGCAATGGACAGTGACATGTGGGCCAAAGGAGAGGCCATGCAACAGCTACAAGGAACAAAAACAGATGCAAATGTACAGATGAGCAATAGTCGGTAACATTTCAATCTCCCAAAGGAGATTTTCTAAGCCGGCCAAAATTTATTCAAAAGTTGTATAGCAAGTGAATTCTTCTTTGAAGCTGATAAACAGTATCCTAAAGTTTTATGTGATGTCAAAGAAACCACCAAGATATAGTTTTACATATTATTATATATAAAACAGAAGTAACCTGTGTTTGAAAGTTATCAACATCTCATACGTTGTGTTAAACCCCGTTGACTGCAGCATATTATGATATCTTGTGCAATGCTTTACATATTCTACATAAAACTTGAAATATTAATTGGTCTAAAAAGCGACATACTATATTGCCACACTTTATCAATGGCATCCCAGAGTTTCCAATACTTATGATGATGACAGGAAGTTTAAGACTGTGATCTGGGTTAAGGTGGATATTCATTTCTTTGCTAATCACCTGCTATTTCAGACTGTTATCCCAGGAATACAACCATAACATACAATGTCATATTTACATACACACAATAATTATATATACTAAACTACTCACATACTACATGTACAATATTCAACAGAGTATTCATTGGAAATACTATTTTTGTACATGTGCTGTATACTGGGTGTAATAATTTATACATCAGTTATCATGTATACCTAGGTAATGTCTAGTATGCAGCTTAAATCACTCCCATATGCCAAAAGTATAAAGTACATACATTATAATATGTGTATATTATGTACATGTAATTGTTTATTCTTATATGTTATATCATAATATATATAATAAATGCTGTGTATGTAATACATTAGTATTGAGTACACTGGTTATCATCCTTTAGAAGGGCAATTTTATGTATCTGTTATAACAGTTGTACTGGATCCGGAGCTGAGAGGTGAGAGCAATATTGGACACATTGTACCTCATACGTAAATAGATGATAACTGGCTTGAACCAACAAACAAAATTAAAGACGCATATAAAAGAAGACATTTTGACATGAATCTGATGAATACGGCCTTGGCAAACTCTAGAATATGTACCGTATAGCGGGAAATTTTCACGGGACAAAATTTTCATGGATGGCTCCAAAAATGAAAATTTGCGGATAAAATGTTCGCGGATGCTGGCCAGAGTCACGCGACAGAACAGCGAGAACGCCTAGTTCGTGGATAAAATTTTCGCGGATGTTAGGCAAACCGCGAAATCCGCGAAAATTTTGTCCCACGAATATTTCCTGCTATACGGTATGTGAGTGTGTGTATCAACCTGCCACTGTATGTGTAAGTGTGAATGCAGATATCTATACATGTGTGATTAGGGATTTACGTTAGTGTATCTGCATTTATGCATGTATAATGTGCATAATATGTATGTGTGCTTGTAGGTGTTATGTGTATAGCATTGTTACCACAAGCACAAGCAGCACTGCATCACCACCAAAGTGTATCTTCTAGGATCATGAAAGCAGAGTTTCTGACACGAAGTTGGGCCACTAATGATTATTGTAGTGTACGCCCCCACAAACCAGGACAGTCCTGAGGAGAAGGACCAGTTACAGGTGATGGTGATGGCGGAGTCAATGCATCGGTGAGTGAGAAACTGGATGGTGTTGTAGGCCCTTATGGCCTGGAGTGTACTACTAGTGATAACGGTGAATGACTGGTTTCATTTGCATGTGCCAATGGTCTATGTCTCACCAACACCTACTTTGCCCCCTTTAATTGTTTGTTTGTGGTCACCACAGCAGAACAGACTATTTAAGTCACTTGGAGGACACACCCACTTATAATGATATTCAGTGAAAATGTATACATCTGAAGTACAAGTCAGCTTCCAGGTGCTACTATACAGCACTGCAGTCCTGTCAGGATAGACTGATTAATGGGTATTGAAATAGCTGACCCCACGTTTTATGATATTCTATATTATTGTCAACATATCCAAAACAATTTGAGCTATTAAATATTAAGCTGATATATTTTCTCTAGGGATAGTGTACAGTAATTTGCACTACTTAGTCTTCCCCCTGTCTGTGTTTGGTTGGATACAGTGTGAGGGACTATTCTCTACACCCTCCTGTCAATGTTCATGTAAAGAACACTTTGATTCGATCTTTTTGCAGTTGCATGCTAATATTGTTGTGATTGTAACCTTGTGCCGAATCATGCAAGTTTTCATAGCATGTGCACACACTCATGCCTGACAATGCACACACTAATCCAATATTGAATCCTTACATGACTGCTGTTAAATCAATTAAGCAAAACTATTTTTGCCCTCCATATTGTGTGCACATGCACACACATGAATGTGCAAATGCACACACACACACACACACACACACACACACACACACACACGCGTGCGCGTACATGCACATTTATGCATACACACATACATACAAATGTATCGATGTATACAATATATAATAATATATAATATATAAAAATATCTCCCATTTTGGTTCCCCATCAATTGCTCATTTGTGTCAAGCCGTGAGGGGAGAATAAAGGCAGGTTGATTACTTAACAATTACATTAAATGTCCATGTATGTAGGTTTCCAACTCAAGCAGTAAACATCCTGTTCTTGTGTCTCATTACACCTTGTGTGCTTGTACGATTGCATGTTAACATTATTAGCAAGACACCTTGTCTAAACATGTATTAACAATAACATTCTGATAATTTGATTGGACCTTTTGCAGTTGCATGCTAATATGGTTGTGATTGTAACCTTGTGCTTAATCTTGCAAGTTTACATAGCATATGCCCACACTCATGCCTGACAATGTACACACTAATTGAATATTGAATCCTTACATGACTGCATGTTAAATCAATTAAGCAAAACCTTCTAGTGAGGCCACTTTGCCCAATGTATTGTATACACGTACACACACATGAATGTACAAATGCATACACACACATGCACATATGCATTCATCCATACACACATACATACAAACGCAACTAACTCTGCAATACTGATATGCATAATGTTCCTATATACAGATGATGTGTTCCATGTTAGTTGATCTGCTGATTGAAAACCAGTGAGGATTGTATCAAAGTGAACCAGTGAGAATTGTATCAAAGTGTTGTGATGTTTTCTATTGTATATGCGTGTGATATGTGGGGCTTATAATGGTGTGGGGTGTGCAGGTGGACGCATATAATATGATGTCCTTATTTGACATTCCAAAAGTATTATTATAGACTATTATTATCTTGTGCCTTTAGACCCTTTGTCAGAATCCTTTTTACCACATATTGTGTTCCCACGTTTTCTGCAAAGTCACATGTGGAGTGCAGATTTCAGTTTACCCAGAAGCTACCATTGCTCATTGTAATATTCATTGGTGCTAGTGTTGCTGCACAGTATGACGATACTTACCGATACTGTTAATTAATCCACCCTAGAATGACCACTTTCCAATTCAAGGATTGAGGACACATTGTACCTCATACGCAAATAAATGATAACTGGCTTAAAACAACAAACAAAATTAAGGAAGATTAGAAGACATTTTGTCATATGTAAATCCAATCAATACAGCCTTGGGGAACTCTTGTACATGTATGTGAGAGTGTGTATCCACCTGCCACTGTAGGTGTAAGTGTGCATGCAGATATATACATTTGTGTTTAGGGATTTACGTTCGTGTATCTTCATTTATTTTTATTATTATAAATAAAATAATGTGTATATGTAAGTGTCTTTGTAGGTGTTGTGTGTATAGCATTGTCACCGCAAGCACAAGCAGCACTGCATCACCACCAAAGTGTATCTTCTAGAATCATAGTTTCTGACGCAAGTCGGGCCACTAATGATTATTGTAGTGTATGCCCCCACAAATCAGGACAGTGCCGAGGAGAAGGACCAGTTCTATAGGACCTCGACTGCATTGGTTCTTGAGGTAACGGACGGGTGATGGTGATAGGGGAGTCAATACATCGGTGAGTGAGAACCTGGATGGTGTTGTAGGCCCTTATGACCTGGAGTGTACTACTAGTGATAACAGCGAACGACTGGTTTCATTTGCATTTGCCAATGGTCTATGTCTTACCAACACCTACGTACTTTGCCCACAAGCACATCCATAAAACCACATGATACCCACCCGACCCAAATAGATCACCCATCCTCAAGGACTACATCTTGGTGAAGTGTAGGATGATGCCATCAGTCGCAGATACCAGGGTACTTGTGGGGCAGATATTGACAGCGATTACCGATTTGTTGTCACTTCAATAGGACTGAAGCTACAAGGTAGGCAAAAGGAGAAGAGAGGTGGACGTTTTGATGTGAAATGCCTACAAGATGCAGCCACTAAGGCAGCCTTTGTGAACACCATAGAACAAGATTTTCAGAGGCGGAGAGCAGAGGGGAGTGTTGAAGACCAATGGAAGGAACTGAAACAGTGTATCTTAGAGTCTGGCGAGGAACACCTAGGGCGGATGAAAAAGAAACAGAAGAAATGAATTAGTGACTGTGCAATGCAAATTTGATCATTGACGCAAAGAGGAAGGCTTACAGAGAGTGGCAGGAATGTAGAAGAAGAATGAGGAAGATAGATTGTGTGCATGTATGAATATGTATGCATTTGTACACTGGTGTGTGTAGGTGAATATGATTACATATAATAGATGGCTTCACTTAAGGTTTCATTTAATTGAGTTATCATGCAGTCATATAAGGATCTAATATATAATTAGTGTGTATGTTGTCAGGTACGAGTGTGTGCATGTATGCTATGTCCTAAGCCTAACTTGCCTGATTCAGCACAAGATTACAGTCACAATAATATTAGTATGCAGCTGCAAAATGTCAAATCAAAGCAAGTATAAATGTAATTGTCAATTGTATACACGTACATTTGATTGTGTACATGTGCATGTGTTAGCACAATGCTATCTAAAATTACAGGTTTCAAGGCTGATGTACATAACATGCAAACATACAACACAAGCAGGTTTAAGTATAGTACACAGATTGGATAATTATGTACAGCAACCTTGAGAGGGCTGGAGAGTGTATATTATGCCAAAACTCAGTTCAACTAGAGGATGATGAACCACTTTGGTTCATTCACGTGGTGACTGAATCACTCTCTTGAGGAACATTGATAGTAGGGTCCACATTCAGAATCCTTGCTACACACAGTATTCAACCAAACACTCACAGGGGAAAACTGACAATAACCAACACATTAGAAGCCCTATGAAATAAAAATAATGTGTGTGACCTTTCAAAGTCACCCACTCTGGCTGTAAACAACCTCCACTATCAGTGGTCCTGCTCGCAATAGACCATGCAAGGATTGACTGTCAGAAGTAAAGAAGGGAAGGATGTATATACAGAAAGCAAGGATGATTATACTTTTCATAAGTTGGCTAACTAGACCATACCTACATACTCTGTTCCTGCTTTTTGTATGATGTGATCAGAAGAGTATATAGAAGGTATGACTAGTGTATGGATACATATTATACACATGCAAATGTGTTTGTACATACATTAGTGTGCAGTATTTTGTGTGAGTGCATGCGTATGTGTTCATTTGCAAGTTGATGTGTGCGTGCGTAAGGTGTTTACAGAATACTAAACTTGCTATTCACAGCTCTTGATCACACACGTACATGTAACAATATTAACATAGAAACATGGCAGAATTGAAGTATACAGTGCAGTTCAGCTGCAGATAAATATGCATAACAACCTTGAAAGGGATTGAGAGTACATACCAAAATTCTGCTTAACTAGAGGATGACAAACCATGTTAATTCATTCAAGTGGTGATGGAAGTGTTCTCTTGAGGAACATTGACAGGAAAGTGTACAGAATAATTCCCTCACACAGTGTCCAACCAAACACAGACAGAAGGAAGACGAAATAGTGAATGGCACAGAATGTGGGGTCAGTTACATCAATAACCATAAAACAGTCCATTCTGCCAGGAATGCTATAAAATAGTGGTGTATACACCAGGAATATGACTTGTGCTTCAGACATGTCCACTATCAATGAATATCATTAAAAGTGGGTGTGTCCTCCTAGTGACTATTACATTAGTCTGCTCTGCTGTGGTTACCACAAACTACCACTAACAAACTGAGTGTGTTGGCTGGAGCTACAGTTATGGTTCCAAACGTTAAGGTCTTTCTACAAGTGGCTCTTTTGTACTATGTGGTGACTACCAGTATCGGGGGTAGCATTGACTTACAAAAGGCACTTGCCACACTTCAGAAGGAAGTGGAGGATCTCAAACAGCAGTCTCAAGAAGAAATAAATTCTTTGGTGACTGATCTGAATGAGCTGAGGCAGCAGTCAAAACAGGAAATCAAGTTACTTCACCAGAGACTGGAGCAAATTGAAGCCAAAGGTTAGTTGCACTGAGGTTCATTGCAAACTAGTTGTACAGTGATGGATGGCTGTGACCAGAAACAGTACAGTGTAACTCCAGCTGGTGCCTTACCCACAATACCATTTGATTATAGTACCTCTGTATAAGTAATAAATATCTGAGAAAATTAAGTGTGTGCAAGCTAAAGGGCCCTTAGCCATTGTTGACAAATTAGGCATTTTGAAACAGAGTTATGAGGCTTTTATCTAGTTGATCCTTGGTATATGGGTCCAATGTCCAAAAATGAAATTGAGACTGTTATCAGTAGAAACATTGTGCTAAGTGGCCATGCGTAGCCAGCCCCTCTTCCTGACCACTTCCTCATTGGTGTCCACTGTCAGTGGATAGTGAATGGTTGGTTGATTGATTAATCACCACTCGTAATTAAGTGGGCGTAACTGGAAAGCAATCACACTTATTAGACTGAATATATAGTCATCCAATAGATGTATTGTGGAGCCTTTAGAGTCCTTTTCACATTTCAGGTACTGTTGAAGTACAAAATTGAAGCCATTGAATGATGGTTATGGGTAATAAGGTGGCTTCTGCTTCAATAACTTAATTTCTCCTGTAATTAATTAATTTTCTTGTACTAATAATGATTATCAGATTTGATAACTTCGATTAATAGATTATTCCTCCCAGCACTACTATAAACCAAATTAAAGTATACTGCTGTTACAATTGTGGTGTGTGCGTGCATGCATATGTACTGTGTATAATGTGTGTGTGTGCGTGCGTGCGTGCATGCGTGCGTGCGTGCGTGCGTGTGTGTGTGCATGTATGTGTACATGGATGCATGCATATCCATTACAAGTATTAGGCAAGAAGGCACCCTTTCTTCCTAGAATGTCATGTCGGTGAACATCAGATGGTATTATCAATGGTTGGGCTAAAGTGGTTCAAAAGTATGCCCTCAACAAAACCTATAAAACCAATGTACACACCAGTGTTATATTTAGTGTGTGTGTGCAGATAGTTGATATACATGTTACATTTAAGTATATGTTATTAAGATGCTTATCAACAAGTTAGTTTAGGTGTGTGTACACAAAAAATATGCTATACTTGTTGCTATGATGTATGAAAGAAGTATATGTGAGAGAGGGGTACAAGTTGCATATTATATAATATTTATGCATTATAATATACAATATGTTACCTTTTGCCATTTCATTATCACTTCATACAATTATAGCACAATGAACAATGTGTACATACTGCATAAATGTAACAAAATAATTTTTATCATATTATACAAATTACTCTTTGAACTTCCTGAAACTTTAAATAGATATAAAGTGCCACTTTAAGTAGCCCATGGCTAACAGTTCACCACATTAAATAAGAATACCTGATACCTGAAACTACTGAACCTGTATTATCAGAAATATTATAGACAGCACTAGCTTTACCTAACAGTCCTGAATATCTCACATTTTCCAAATAATTTCTCTATAATTATTACCCACTTTACCCATAACCTTGAGAAGTAATCAACTTGTCTTTAACAGAATTGGACAAACCTTTCCAAAGAATGAGACGTGGAGGAAACACTGTTTCCCCAACACCTGAATCTTGCACTTGTCCACCTGGACCACCTGGACCACCTGGTCAATCTGGACCAAAAGGTGAAAAGGGACAGCGTGGATATCGAGGCAAAACAGGAGCAAGGGGGTTGAATGGAACAAATGGTGAGAAGGGTGAACAGGGAGATACAGGACCTCAAGGAATGGGTGGACAGAAAGGTGAACCAGGACCAAATGGATGGGGAATGCAAGGACTTCCAGGAGATGATGGACCAATAGGTGAACCAGGACTTCCAGGACAACCGGGATTCAATGGAACAAAGGGAGAAAAGGGTGAACAAGGATATCAAGGAGTTAATGGAACAAAAGGTGAACGTGGAGAAACAGGAAATGATGGACTGAAAGGATCAAATGGAGATAGAGGACCAAAAGGAGACACAGGACCCCAAGGACCACAAGGACCACAAGGACCACAAGGAGATAGAGGACCAAAAGGAGACATAGGATCCCAAGGACCACAAGGACCACAAGGCGATAGAGGACCAAAAGGAGACATAGGACCCCAAGGACCACAAGGTTCACAAGGAGACATATGACCACGAGGACCAAAAGGAGACATAGGACCCCAAGGATCACAAGGACCAAAAGGCGATAGAGGACCAAAAGGAGACATAGGACCCCAAGGACCACAAGGACAACAAGGACCACAAGGAGCAAAAGGGGACATAGGACCACCAGGACCATAAGGAGAGGGAGAGTTGCCATATCAGAAACCACAGTGAATGTAAGGATTATCAACAAATTTACAAGCATCAGATCTAAAGTTAATGAAAATATCTGAAACAGTTTATAGGACAACTTTTGCAATTAATTTTCCACTATTAGTAATGCAATTGTGATCAGTTTAAGAATTTGTGATTGCAGGTATATGATATTTATTATGAATATAATAACCTATAAGCAGTAAACTGATAACACTGCATAATATCTAAGTTGATCTTAAAAATCAAATAAACTGCTACAGTAATTGAATTTGGATCCAATATCTTCAAACCATAATTAATAGGAGTGTCAAAGATAACATTAATTTTTGTATTAATAGTTAAGAATAATAACTGACACACAACTTATAAACAGGCAGACATATGTACAAGTAGTGGAATCTACTCAAGTGTTTGGAATGTTTATGTATGGGGTAAACAAAGCAGAGACAGAACAGATCTTTGACGCCAACCTCTGGTTACTGCAAATTCCTCACTTAACAGACATCAATTCTTGACCTGTGACCTTTAATTACTTGTACATTTAGTGATAGTAATGCTAGTAGTAGTGGTAGTCATATTGGTAGTATATTAATGGTAGTGGTAGTAGTATAATGGTAGTAGTAGTGGAAGTAGTATAGTGATAGTGGGAAGCTAAGGGTGGTATAAATTGTAGGAGATGGAGTGGTGTAGCCAAACACATTATTATCTGCCCCATTCATCATGACATGGATATGTGGGTTGGATCCATGGTGTGGTTTAGTTCATAGGTACATGCAATGGATCATGATGAGGCCCAATCATGCAGGCCGACACAGTGCCATTTATGTGTATGACTATAATAATGTACCAATTTCATGGCCTTGATTTTCCAAAATTAATTTCACATATCTGTCATATTATACACATGGTCGAAGCAATGTTGCAGTTCTTGGTTTTATGGAATGGGATTCGTGTGTGTAGTAAAACTTATTATAATCACGAGTTTTCACTTGACAATGTGTATATACATGCAGTATGTGTGTTATGTACCTTTAATGTTATTTTATTATGCATTTGTTGCACATACGTACTGTATGTAAAAATGAATTAGTTGTTGTTCCACATGCATACAGTGTACAATGTTGATATCTACTGCAAGAATTGATGTGTAATTACAGTCATTTCGATAGTACTATGATATTAAGTGATCACAGTCGGTAATGATGTATAATTACAATTGTTATTTATGGCTGGCTTATCAAATCATTGCTTAGACGTGAATCGCTAAATAAACCAAAAATCAGTTGACTACATGTTTATTAGCAAGCAGTGAGAAACTTTTGTATGTTGAAGCTTCTGAAGTCGAGCATCTCTGGCCCATTGTGAATGCAATGGACAGTGACATGTGGGCCAAAGGAGAGGCCATGCAACAACTACAAGGAACAAAAACAGATGCAAATGTACAGATGAGCAATGGTCGGTAACATTTCAATCTCCTGAAGGACATTTTCTAAGCCAGCCAAAATATATTCATGAAAAAAATTAATACTGAATGGCCAAAAGTTGTATATCAAGTGAATTCTTCTTTGAAGCTGATAAACAGTATCCTAAGGTTTTAGGTGATGTCGAAGAAACCACCAAAATGTACTTTCACATCAATATAAAACGGAAGTAATCTATGTTTGAAAGTTATCAACATCTCATACATTGTGTTACACCCCCTTTGACTGCAGCATATTATGATATCTTGTACAATGCTTTACATATTCTACATAAAACTTGAAATATTGGCCTAAAAAGCAGCATACTATCTTGCCACAGTCTATCAATGGCATCCCAGAGTTTCCAATACCACTGATGATGACAGTGATGCAACTGATAACCCTACTAACCCCGAGCCCTTGGAAATTATACCTGCCCATGTAATTACCAAATAATTATGATCCACACCACACATGTGGAAGGGAAATATCATAAACCTTTAGCATACCTTTGGGGTGAACAAGAAGTACTGGGCAGTACTTCTTCCAGACACAGAGTCCACAATAAGGTTGAATACCTTTCTCTCATTCACTGGGTCCATCCCCTATCATTGCCATTGGCATAATAACATATCATTAAAGATAGAATCAGTCGCATGTGGACTTAAAGCTATACCTGGTTGATCTCATCCACAGCTCTGAACGGGCACTTGGTCATATCCTGCAGTGCCAGCAGGTAGAGCATTGTAGATACACTTCTTTCACCTCCACTTTGACGATGGGAAGTGAGGAGCTGTAGACTTTCAGTATCACGGAATTTCACCATTATATCAATGCCGTAGTGAGCAAAGTCCTACAACACAAGTGACAGCAAGTCAACCCTAAACCTCAAATATGCACAAAACAAGCACTCACTGATCCATGCTCCTGCAGTTTGACCTGCCCTGCACAGCCCATTTCTTTGAAGAAGTGACTGAATTTATCACTGATTTCCTCAACCTGCTGCTTTAGTGCCTCCAACCACCTGTTCTTCACACCCTCCATGTCTGCTTCTTTTTGAATCAATTTGGTCTGTTTTTCTTCAATCTAAAATAGCAATTGACAAATGTGAATTATTAGATCAATAAATAGAATAGGACGATCAATTCACACTCTATATTCACTGCCTACAAAACATTTCTAGCTTGCATGTTATGGTGAGTATATGAGACTCCACAAAGGCAAAAAACGAGCAGAAGTCATGCAACCGGAAGTGTCTTGGCAGGAAGGTTTAAGGAGGGTAACTCCCAAGGCACCCCGACTGCTGAAGACGACCCACAGGGTTGAAACATCCAGACAAAGAACTCTCTTCACTAGACTGTGTTTCCCAATGTTCATGAATCCAAACAGATACTCCAAACAAATAAAAAGTTTTATCACTGATGTTGGTAGATGTAAAATATCTGAAATAAAATTGGTACACAATAATACATACCTTTCTTTCAAGCTCATCAATTTCTTGTTCCCTCTTATTGTATTCTTGAACTACCTATTGCGTACATAAATATGTTATATGAACATGATATACGTAATAGATAAACCTTCAAAAAAACTTTATGGTGTCAGTCATTTATCACACGAGCAAAGTGAGTGTGATAAATGACGCGACACCATGAAGTGTCATGGTTTAACTGTTTTAACTATCTTTTAACTAATGTTCACATGAATTGGCGTGCTTACGGAATAGACTAATAGCCAAGTTTCCTGAAGAAATGCCGGAATTCATCGAATTGCCGGGAGATGTCCCTCAATTTCTAGGTGAATCTGATTTTAACTACTTTCCTTTAAAGAGTCCTGAAGAAACACGCCTAGATTCAGCTACTTTGCCGGCGACCAACTGTTTTCCGACTCCGCAGTCACTACATAACGAGTCAAATATGAACAAACAAGAAATCAATACCGAACAGGTGTCTTCAGAAGCCCATTCGAATATCACAGATAAGTAAGGGAAGGGAATTCAAAAAGGAAAAGATAATCGCCAAAACTGCCAAAAGTTTCTGACCACGTTCGCTCAGTTTCCACTGATAAATTAGCCGGTTATCCACACCATTTGTACCAAAGATCATCAATCGCTGCAGAAATTAGGCTAACTCGGTTTTTGATAGCTGGAACCACAGTAGAGGCGAAGACAAGTGGCCCAATTTGTTTTCTCGAGTGCCGAGAGTTGATCGAAATGGAAGAATGGCCGAAGCTCTTTGCTGGGGAGGGCATGTACAACCGCATATCACCTGTCACACAGCTGGTGATAGTAATTCAACAATTAGCAATTAACAATAACAATTAACCTGACTTGTTCAATTTATATAACATGCTGTTAACACACAGTTCTAATTATATTACATGATTCTAATTTAAATTATATGATGAATGATTGAAACTGTGTGTTATGGATTTTTTCACGAATGGGAAAATCCATGGTAAAGTGCTTACGAGACATTGTTGGAGTGATCTTGTGGGACCAGAGAAGAAATGAGGACATCCTTGCAGAAACAGGAGAAGTGCCAGTGGAAGACCGGTTGAGACTGAAATGACTACAGTGGTTTGGTCACCTCCAAAGAATGCCAGGTTTCAAGGCTGACATACAAAGAATGCCAGACCACCGGCCACAGCAACAAGTGCTCAAATGCTGTCCACAGGACAAAAAGAGGAAACCTGGAGGAACCTCTCTCCACTGGATAGATATTGTGAACAGAGACCTGTCCAAGATTGCCAACTGGGAACAACTAGTGAGGACTCTGCCTGCCGCCCAGCCCAACCTGATGATAAAAATTGTGATCTCGCCCAAAATCCAACCATGGACAAGGAGTGCTACATGACATGACGTGTGTGTGTTTGTGCGTGCGTGTGTGTCTGTGTGTGTGCATGCGTGTGTGTCTGTGTGTGAGTGTGTGTGTGTGTGTGTGTGTGTGTGTATGCTATGCCCTAAGCCTAACTTGCATGATTCAGCACAAGATTACAATCACAACAATATTAGTATGTAGCTGCAAAATGTCAAATCAAGGCAAGACTTAGTATAAATGTAAGTGTCAATTGTATACATGTACATTTGATTGTTTGTGTACATGTGAGTGTGCGCATGTGTTAGCACAATGCTATCTAAAATTACAGGTTTCAAGGCTGACGTACATAACATGCAAACATACAACACAGGCAGGTTTAAGTATAGTACACAGATTGGATAATTATGTACAGCAACCTTGAAAGGGATAGAGAGTGCATACCAAACTCAGTTCAACTAGAAGATAATGAACCACTTTGGTTCATTCATGTGGTGATTGAGTCTCTCTTGAGGAACATTGATAGTATGGTCCACATTCAGAATCCTTGCTTCACACATTATTCAACCAAACACAGGGGAAAACTGACAATAACCAACACATTAGAAGCCAAATGAAATATCATGAGTGTGACCTTTCAAAGTCACCCACTATGGCTGTAAACAACCTCTACTATCGGTGGTCCTGCTAGCTATAGACCATGCAAGGATCAACTGTCAGAGGTAAAGAAGGGAAGGATATATATATAGAAAGCAGGGATGAGATTACACCTTATTATAAGTTGGCTACCCAGAGCCATTCCTACATACTCACACATCATCACAGCAGTATATAGAAGGTATGACTAGCGTATGGATACATATTATACACATGCAAATGTGTTTATACATACATTAGTGTGCAAGTGTCTTGTGGGAGTACATGCGTATGTGTGCATTTGCAAATAGATGTGTGCATGTGTAAGGTGTTTATAGAATACTAAACTTGCTAGATTCACAGCTCTCGATCAGGCATGTAACAATATTAACATAGAAACATAGCAGAATTGAAGTATACAGTGCAGTTCAGATAAATATGCATAACAACCTTGAAAGGGATTGAGAGTACATACCAAAATTCTGCTTAACTAGAGGATGACAAACCATGTTAATTCATTCAAGTGGTGATGGAAGTGTTCTCTTGAGGAACATTGACAGGAAAGTGTACAGAATAATTCCCTCACACAGTGTCCAACCAAACACAGACAGAAGGAAGACGAAGTAGTGAATGGCACAGAATGTGGGGTCAGTTACATAAATAACCATAAAACAGTCAATTCACTGGGAATGCTATAAAATAGTATTGTATTCAACAGGATCTGACTTGTGCTTCAGACATGTACACTGTCAATGAATATCATTAAAAGTGGGAGTGTCCTCCTAGTGACTATTAAATTTGTCTGCTCTGCTGTGGTTACCACAAACTAGCACTAACAAACTGAGTGTGTTGGCTGGAGCTACAGATATGGTTCCAAACGTTAAGGTCTTTCTACAAGTGGTTCTTTTGTACTATGTGGTGACTACCAGTATCGGGGGTAGCATTGACTTACAAAAGGCACTTGCCACACTTCAGAAGGAAGTGGAGGATCTCAAACAGCAGTCTCAAGAAGAAATAAATTCTTTGGTGACTGATCTGAATGAGCTGAAGCAGCAGTCGAAACAGGAAATCAAGTTACTTCACCAGAGATTAGAGCAAATTGAAGCCAAAGGTTAGTTGCACTGAGGTTCATTGCAAACTATTTGTACAGTGCCATATCCTGGCTGTGACCAGAAACAGTACAGTGTAACTCCAGCTGGTGCCTTACCCACAATACCATTTGATTATAGTACCTCTGTATAAGTAATAAATATCTGAGATAAATTGTGTGTGTGCAAGCTACAGGGCCCTTAGCCATTATTGACATATTAGTCATTTTGAATTAAACAGAGTTATGAGGCTTTGATCTAGTTGGTCCTTGGTATACGGGTCCAATGACCAAAAATGCAATTGAGACTGTTATCAGTAAAAACATTGTGCGGAGTGACCATGTGTAGCCAGCCCCTTTTCCTGACCACTTCCTCATTGGTATCCACTGTCAGTGGATAGTAAATGGTTGGTTGATTGATTAATCACCATTTGTAATTAAGTAGGCGTAACTGGAAAGCAATCACACTTATTAGACTGAGGATGTAGTCATCCAATAGACGTGATGTGGAGCCTTTAGAGTCCTTTTCACATTTCAGGTACTGTTGAAGTACAAAATTGAATCCACTGAATGAAGGTTATGGGTAATAAGGTGGCTTCTGCTTCACTTACTTAATTTCTCCTGTAATTAATTAATTTTCTTGCACTAATAATGATTATCAGATTTGAAATGAAAATCAATTAATTTATTGATTAATCGTCCCAGCACTACTATGATCCTAATTAAAGTATACTGCTGTTACAATTGTGGTGTGTGCGTGCATGCATATGTACTGTGCATAATGTGTGTATGTGTGTGTGTGTGTGTGTGTGTGTGTGTGTGTGTGTGTGTGTGTGTGTGTGTGTGTGCGTGTGTGTGTGTGTGTGTGTGTGTGTGTGTATGTGTGTGTGTGTGTGTGTGTGTGCATGTGTTTGTGTGTGCATGTATGTGTACATGGAAGCATGCATATCCATTACAAGTGTTAGGCAAAAAGGCACCCTTTCTTCCTAGAATGTCCTGCGGGTGAACATCAGATTGTATTCTCAATGGTTTGGGCTAGAGTAGTTCAAAATTATGCACTCCACACAACCAATGTACACACCAGTGTTATGTTTAGTACTAGTGTGTGTGTGCAGATAGTTGATATACATGTTACATTTAAGTACATGTTATTACGATGTATATCAACAAGTTAGTTTAGGTGTGTTTACACAAAAATTATGCTATACTTGTTGCTATGATGTATATGAAGGGAGTACATGTGAGAGAGGGGTACAAGTTGCATATTATATAATATTTATGCATTATAATATGCAATTTGTTACCTATTGCCATTTCATTATCACTTCATACAATTATAGCACAATGAACAATGTGTACATACTGCATAAATGTAACGAAACAATTTTTATCATATTATACAAATTACCCTTTGAACTTCCTGAAACTTTATATAGATATAAAGTGCCACTTTAAATAGCCCATGGCTAACATTTCCCCACATTAAATAAGAATACCTGATACCTGAAACTACAGATCCTGTATTATCAGAAATATTATAGACAGCACTAGCTTTACCTATATAACAGTCCTGAATATCTCTCATTTTCCAAATAATTTCCTTATAATTAATACTCACTTTACCTATAACCTTGAGAAATAATCAACTTGTCTTTAACAGAATTGGACAATCCTTTCCAAAGAATGAGACGTGGAGGAGACACTATTTCCCCAACACCTGAATCTTGCATTTGTCCACCTGGACCACCTGGACCACCTGGTGAATCTGGTCCAGCTGGACCAAAAGGTGAAAAGGGACAGCGTGGAATTCGAGGCAAAACAGGAGCAATGGGATTGAATGGAACAGATGGTGAAAAGGGTGAACAGGGAGATACAGGACCTCAAGGAATGGCTGGACAGAAAGGTGAACCAGGACAAAAGGGATTGCAGGGACTGCCAGGACAACTGGGACTCAATGGAATAAAGGGAGAAAAGGGTGAACAAGGATATCAAGGAGTTAATGGAACGAAAGGTGAACGTGGAGAAACAGGACAACCAGGAAATGATGGACAGAAAGGTGAACCAGGACTGAAAGGACCAAATGGAGATAGAGGACCAAAAGGAGACATAGGACCCCAAGGACCACAAGGACCACAAGGCGATAGAGGACCAGAAGGAGACATAGGACCCCAAGGACCACCAGGAATACAAGGAAATAGAGGACCAAATGGAGACATAGGACTCCAAGGACCACAAGGTCCACAAGGCAATAGAGGACCAAAAGGAGACATAGGACCCCAAGGACCACCAGGAATACAAGGAAATAGAGGACCAAATGGAGACATAGGACCTCAAGGACCACAAGGACCACAAGGACCACAAGGACCCCAAGGACCACAAGGACCACAAGGAGACATAGGACCCCAAGGACCCCAAGGACCACAAGGACCACAAGGCAATAGAGGACCAAAAGGAGACATAGGACCCCAAGGACCACAAGGACCAAAAGGAGACATAGGACCCCGAGGACCACCAGGACCACAAGGAGACATAGGACCCCAAGGACCACAAGGGGACATAGGACCCCAAGGACCACAAGGACCACCTGGACCAAAAGGTGAAAAGGGACAGCGTGGAAATCAAGGCAAAACAGGAGCAATGGGATTGAATGGAACAAATGGTGAGAAGGGTGAACAGGGAGATACAGGACCTCAAGGAATGGTTGGACAGAAAGGTGAACTAGGAGTAAAGGGATTGCAAGGACTTCCAGGACAACCGGGACTCAATGGAACAAAGGGAGAAATGGGTGAACAAGGAGTTCAAGGAGTTAATGGAACGAAAGGTGAATGTGGAGAAAAAGGTCAACCAGGAAATGATGGACAGAAAGGTGACCCAGGACTGAAAGGACCAAAAGGAGACATAGGACCCCAAGGACCACAAGGACTGAAAGGCGATAGAGGACTAAAAGGAGACGTAGGACCTCAAGGACGAAAAGGAGACGTAGGACGTCAAGGACCCCAAGGACCACCAGGAGAGGGAGAGTCGCCGTATTAGAAACAACAGTGAATGTAAGGATTATCAACAAATTTACAAACATCAGATCTAAAGTTAATGGAAATATCTGAAATAGTTACAACTTTTACAATTAAATTTCCACTATTAGTAATGTAATTGTTATCAGTTTAAGAAATTTGTGATCAGTTATATGATATTTATTATGAATATTGCAGATAACCTATAAGTAGCAAATGGATAACACTGCATAATATCTAAGTTGATCTAAATCAAATAAACTGTTATAGTAATTGAATTTGGATCCAATATCTTCAAACCATAATCAATAGGAGTGTCAAAGATAACATTATGCATTAATAGTCACGAATAATAACTGACACACAACCTATAAACAGGCAGACATATGTACAAGTAGTGGAATCTACTCAAGTGTTCAGAATGTTTATTTATGGGGTAAACAAAAGCGGAGACAGAACCCATCTTTGACGCCAACCTCTGGTTACTGCGAATTCCTCACTTTAACGGACATCAATTCTCGACCTGTGACCCTTAATTACTTGTACATTTAGTGATAGTAATGCTAGTAGTAGTGGTGGTCATATTGGTAATATACTAATGGTAGTGGTAGTAGTATAATGGTAGTAGTAATGGAAGTAGTATAGTGATAGTGGGAAGGGTGGTATAAGAAGGAGGGGTGTAGCCAAACACAATAATATCTGCCCCATTTATCATGACATGAGTATGTGGGTTGGATCAATAGTGTGGTTGAGTTCATAGGTACATGCAATGGATCATTATGAGGCCCAATCATGCAGGCCGACACAGTGCCATCTACGTGTGTGACTATAATAATGTACCAATTTCATGGCCTTGATTTTCCAAATTAAACATACATACATACATATCTGTCATATTATACGCATGGTCGAAGCACTGTTGCAGTTTTTGGATTTATGGAATGGGATTCGTGTGTGTAGTAAAACATATTATTCTAATCACGATTTTTCACTTGTGTATATACATGCAGTATGTGTGTTATGTACCTTCAATGTTATTTTATTATGCATTTGTTGCATGCACATACTGTATATGTAAAATTTGTATTTAATTTTATTTGGACATGGAAGAGTTATTTTTCTGTATGCATACTGTGTACAATGTTGATACCTATATTATACTGCAAGAATGGATGTGTAATTACAGTCATTTGGATAGTATTATGATAGGTGATCACAGTCGGTAATGATGTATAATTACAATTGTTATTTACAACTGGCTTATCAAATCAATGCTTAGACGTGAATCACTAGATATACCAACAATCAGTTGACTACATGTTTATTAGCGAGCAGTGAGAAACTTTTGTATGTTGAAGCTTCTAAAGTTGAGCATCTCATTGTGAATGCAATGGACAGTGACATGTGGACCAAAGGAGAGGCCATGCAACAGCTACAAGGAACAAAAACAGATGCAAATGTACAGATGAGCAATGGTCGGTAACATTTCAATCTCCTGAAGGAGATTTTCTAAGCCGGCCAAAATTTATTCATGAAAAAAATTAATATTGTTGCCATAAGTTGTATAGCAAGTGAATTCTTCTTTGAAGCTGATAAACAGTATTCTAAGGTTTTACATGATGTGGAAGAAACCACCAAGATGTACTTTCACATCAATATAAAACAGAAGTAACCTTTGTTTGAAAGTTATCAACATCTCATACATTGTGTTAAACCCCCTTTGACTGCAGCATATTATATCTTGTGCAATGCTTTACATATTCTACATAAAACTTGAAATATTGGCCTGAAAGGTGACATACTATATTCCCACACTTCATCAGTGGCATCCCATGAGTTTCCAATACCACTGATGATGACGGGAAGTTTAAGCCTGTGTGTATGTGTAAGTGTGCATGTGGATATGTACTTTTGTGTTTAGGGATTTACGTTAGTGTATCTTCATTTGTGCATGTATAATGTGTATAATATGTATGTGTGCTTGTATAGCAATGTCACCACAAGCACAAGCAGCACTGCATCACCACCAAAGTGTATCTTCTAGGATCATGAAAGCAGAGTTTCTGACACAAGTTGGGCCACTATAATGATTATTGTAGTGTATGCCCCTACAAACCAGGACAGTGCCGAGGAGAAGAACCAGTTACAGGTGATGGTGATGGGAGGGTCAATGAATCGGTGAGTGAGAAAGTGGATGGTGTTATAGGCCCCTATGGCCTGGAGTGTACTACTAGTGATAACGGCGAACGACTGGTTTCATTTGCATGTGCCAATGGTCTTGTCTCACCAACAGCTGCTTTGCCCCCTTTAATTGCTTGTTTGTGGTCACCACAGCAGAACAGACTATTTAAGTCACTTGGAGGACACACCCACTTATAATGATATTCATTGACAAAGTATACTTTTGAAGTACAAGTCAGTTTCCAGGTGCTTTTATACAGCAGTCCTGCCAGGATAGACTGCTTTATGGGTATTGAAATAGCTGACCCCACATTTTATGATATTCTATATTAATGCAAAGATATCCAAAACAATTTGAGCTATTAAATATTAAGCTAATATTTTTATTCTAGGGATAGTGTACAGTAATTTGTACTACTACGTCCTCCCCCTGCCTGTATTTGATGTTTGGTTGGATACAGTGTGAGGGACTATTCTCTACACCCTCCTGTCAATGTTCATGCAAAGAATATTTTGATTCGACCTTTCTGTAGGTGCATGCTAATATTGTTGTGATTGTAACCTTGTGCTGAATCATGCAAGTTTACAAAGCATATGCACACACTCATACCTGACAATGTACACACTAATCCAATATTGAATCCTTACATGGCTGCCGTTAAATCAATTAAGTGAAACCATTTTGCCCACAATATTGTGTACATGTGCACACACATGAATGTGCAAATGCACACACGTGCATACACGTACACACACACACACACACACACACATGTATGTACATGTATTGTATGTATATTCACTAATGCACACATACAAGTGTAATGACATGATAGATAGACAAAACCAGTAACTAACTCTGCAATACTGATATGCATAATGTTCCTGTATACAGATGAAGTGTTCCATGTTAGTTGATCTGCTGATTGAAAACCAGTGAGAATTGTATCAGTGTCGTGACTTCTTCTATTGTGTGTATGTGCGTGTGATATGTGGGGCTTATAATGGTGTGGAATGTGCTGTAGAACACGGTTTTCAGAGGTGGAGAACAGAGGGAAGTGTTGAAGACCGATGGAAGGAACTGAAACAGTGTATCTTAAAGTCTGGCAATGAACACCTAGGGCGGATAAAAACAAAACATAAGAAATCGATTAGCGACTGTGCAATGCAAATTTAATCATTGACGCAAAGAGGAAGGCTTACAGACAGTGGCAGGAATGTAGAACAGATGCAGGAAGACAGATTGAATCTCAGACCCTCAGATAAGCAGTGACAAAAGTAGGAAGGATGACCAACAGAAATGGCTACATACAGTGATGAAGGAGATGGAAGACAATCTGAGGCAAAGTGGAAGGCTTACAGGCTACTTGAGTCACAGTGTGGATTAGGGGATGTCCATCAATGGAACCAAGACTAAAACAATGAGGATTGGAGATTTGAGATTGAGGATGACGACCAGCCGGCAACCACCCTGAAAGGCAACACACTGGCCTTTTCCTATCTGGGGAGTGAGGTGGGGCAGACTTCTAGGGTAGATGGAAAGGTGAGAACCCGACTGGAGAAGGCAGCCAAAGTTTACCAGATATGGAGGAGAAAGGTCTTTAGAAGTAGGAGCATTGCCAAGAGGACCAAAGGTTCATGTGTTTAGAGCGATGGTCATGTCTGTGCTTTTGTATAGGGCAGAAATATGGGCTGTCACACAGAAGGGACTGAGAAGATTGTATACCTCCCAGATGAAGTGTTTACGAGACATTGTTGGAGAGATCTTGTGGGACCAGAGAGGAAATGAGGACATCCCTGCAGAAACAGGAGAAGTGCCAGTGGAAGACCAGTTGAGACTGAAACGACTCCAGTGGTTTGGTCACCTCCAAAGAATGCCAGACCACCGGCCACAGCGACAAGTGCTCAAATGCTGTCCACAGGGCAAGAAGAGGAAACCTTGAGGAACCTCTCCCCGCTGGATAGATATTGTGAATAGAGACCTGTCTAAGAATACCAAACAGGAACAACTAGTGAGGACAACAACCAGTGGTGATCCACCATTCACCAACTCTGCCTGCCGCCCAGCCCAAACTGATGATAAATTGTGATCGCACCCAACGTCCAACCATGAACAAGGGGTGCTATATGACATGACGTGTGTGTGTTCGTGCATGCGTGTGTGTCTGTGTGTGTAGGGGGGAGGCAGTGCTTTTCAGTACTATAATGCAGTCAGCGCCTCCACGTGGAGACCCCTGGGCAGTTGTTACTCTGTGATAGCTGGCTAAAGCTGATTGTTGTCCACCCTTCGCTTCTGAGAAAACGTGTTGTTGAGTCCAGGATTCCGTTTATTGACATCACTCAATTCTCGCCAGGAGTGCCCACCTGCGGAGGCTTTGCACACCTCTCAGGATGTGAAATCTTTTCGTGCACGTAGAGCAAGTCATTTGTGGAAGTTTTCAATGTGGGTCCTGGCTTCTTGGAATGTCAGAACCCTCTCAGATGTTGTACGATCAATTGAGACTGGTGGGTAACGTGATGATATCCAAGTCACTGATGAGAGGAAAATTGATCAAGTGGTAGATGTGCTGGGTAGGTATAAGGTTGATATGGCTGCATTACAGGAAACCAAATGGTTTTGGGAGAATGAGTATAGAGTTGGGAAGTGTGTTGTGCTGGCCGCTGGCAGATCGTCCCAGGACCAGGAGTTGTGAAACAGGGGGAGGAGGGCGTTGCCATTGTATTATCTGGTCCGCAGTTGGTGCTTGGAAAGATGGCAGATGTCGATGGAATGCCTGGAGCTCTCGGTTGGTGACAGCTACTTTGAAGGTAGAGCAGGGTGGTGGTGCCAAATTTCTACATGTGTTTTCCTGTTATGCTCCGACATATGTTGCTAGTAGGGAAGATAAGGATAGCTTCTTTGACACACTTCAACAAGCTATCTCAGCAGTGCCGTCAGAGGAATGTGTTGTGATGCTTGGGTACTTTAATGCTCGTGTGGGATCAAGAGCGGATCAGGACGATGAGTGGTGGTATGAGAGGGGCCCACATGGGCATGGAGTTATTAATGAGGCCGGAAGAGAACTACTGTCTTTCCTTAGTATCAATGAAGCCACTGTGTGTAACACCTGGTTTCCAAAGAAAGCTATCCACAAACAGACTTGGCAACATCCCAAGTCCAAACAATGGCATTGCATTGATTATGCCATCATGAGGAAGAGCCACAGCAGAAGATGCATGGATGTCACTGTAATGCGTGGGGCACAGTGCAATACTGATCACATGGTGCTGAAGATGAAGCTACAGTTTGGAAAGAAAAATTACAAGAGTAGAGGCTCGGGAAGTTTGATGAAAAGGTATGATGTATTGAAGTTGCAAGGGAGAAGCATGGATGACAAGGGTAGGACAACAACATGAGGGAAGTTTGAGAATAAGATGTGTGAGAGGATACAGAAAGAATGGAAGAGTGATGGCACAGTAGAGGAAAAGTGGAATGTAATGAAAACAGCACTGTGTGAGACTGCAAGCTCTGTCCTGGGAACAGCATGCAAGAGGCAGGTGGATTCGTTTAGGGAAAGTGATGATGATTTGAGACCATTGATTGAAGAAAGGAACAGGTTGCATGCTTCATGGCTCAACACAGGCAGCCACAGGGACAAAAGGAAAATTGTGAAGGCCCGCACAAAAGCTAGACAGGCTGTAAGGGAGGGAAAGAATGCTTGGTTCCAGGTGAAGGCCTTGGAGGCAGAGAGAAGAAGAAATAACGGCAAAGGGGTATGGAAGTGCATTAGAGATATGCAGCGTGGGAGGAAAGGACTAATACCAACAAGAACAGCTGTAGTGAAGGACGAGAATGGTAATAGCTGCAGCACTCCTGAGTTACAACAGCAAAGATGGAGGAGGCACTTCTCCAATGTCCTAAACCTACAAAGTGACTTCTCTGTGGAGGAGCTTGAGAGGGTGAGGCAGAGGCCTATGAGACCAGAAATGGGTGATCCACCATCTGAAGAGGAGCTACAAAATGCGTTAGGGAAGTTGAAGTGTGGGAAGGCCAGTGGAGAGGCTGGCATCCTCCCTGAGATGCTGAAGGCAGCCTGCTGCACTGCAGAGTTTATGAAGCGACTACTTGAGTTGTTTAGTGATGTGTGGAGAGAGTGTAAAGTCCCAGCAGATTGGTGTGATGCAGTGCTAGTTCCTATTCCCAAGAAAGGAGACCTGAGTTCATGTGACAACTGGAGAGGAATAGCTTTGTTGGATGTGGTTGGGAAGGTGGCTGCAAGAGTCCTCCAAGAGCGACTACAGAAGATGAGCTTTCTGAATCACAGTGTGGTTTCAGGAAGGGAAGAGGATGCACAGACATGATCTTCACTATCAGACAGTTGGTGGAGAAATCGTGGGAGCACACAGCTAAGTCATTCTTCACTTTTATTGACCTAAAGAAGGCTTACGACTCTGTACCAAGGGAGGCATTGTGGTTAGCTCTGCAAATACTGGGAGTTCCTGCAGAGATAGTTCAATTGACCCGCTCCTTTCATCAAGGCATAAAGGCAAAGATCCGCCTTGATGGGTCTCTTCTGGAGCAGATTGATGTGCAAAATGGTCTGAGGCAGTGATGCTGCATGGCCCCAGTCCTCTTCAACCTATTCAGTAGTCTGGTAATAGAATGCTGGCAGGCGAGGGTAGAGGGAGCAGAGGGCGTGGGTATCATGCTAAATTTCAAATATGTTCAGAAGCTGTTCCGAAGGTACATCAGAAATGCAGGTGTGAGAACGATAACAGAATGCCTATTCACTGATGATGGAGCCCTACTGGCATCTACCAGATCTGGTGCGGCGGGGGCTGTGAGGGAGTACCAAGGAACATGTTCAGACTTTGGCCTGACAGTAAGCAATCCAAAGACCAAGCATATGACAACTGGTGGACAGGTGGTGGATAGTGACAGGGAGCCAATTGCAGTGACTGGAGGAGGAATAGGCTCAGAGGTTGAGTTCCCGTACCTTGGTTCAGTGATATTTGCATCTGGGAGGATGGACACTGATGTGGACAACAGAATAGCCAAGGCATCTAGAGCCTTTGGTACATTAAGGAAGGCAGTATTCCTTGACAGAAATTTATCAATTTGCACCAAGAGGATGATTTACCAGGCTTGTGTCATGTCGGAATTGTTGTATGTTGCGGAGTGATGGACCCCACTCAGGACGCATACCAAAAAACTGAATACATTCCATCACAGATGTATCAGGACCATCCTGGGAATCTCCAACAGTCAATAGTGGGCTGAACATATCACTATGACTGAAGTGAGGCAAAGGTGGGGTGATACAGAGACTGTTGCTGAGAAAACCAGAGGAGGAGGTTGGAGTGGCTGGGCCACCTTGCATGCATGCCTGACCACAGAATACCCAAATCTACCCTGTTTGGCTGGCTTCCCCAACCACGCCCTCGCTGTGGAACAAGGAAAAGATAGATAGATGTAATTCGGAAAGATCTCAAAGACATTGAAATGAATGAGAACACGTGGTACACAGAAGCAACGGAGTCTAGAGAAGGATGGAAGGCCAAGTGCGGTCTAGGGATTGGGAGGAATACCGAAGCCCAAACTTTACAGAGAGGTAACACTCAGGAGGTGTAACGTGATGTATGCTTCAGGAGGTGTAATGTGATGTATGCTAGAAGAGAGAGCGACATGAAGAGACACAAATGCCTGGATGAATGGTAAACCATTGTGTGAACAGAAAGGTTCTACCCAATGTCAAACTTGCAGCAAATGGTTCAAAAGTAGAGGAGGACTGGCTGTGTCCAAGAGGACCAAGCATTAGATTTGCTGTCCTTACAGGGCTTGCATGACCGTTTTACAGCAGCAGTACAACAAGACAACTGTGTGTGTGTGTGTGTGTGTGTGTGTGTGTGTGTGTGCGTGTGTGTGTGTGCATGTATGAATATGTATGTATGAATTTGTACACTGGTGTGTGTAGGTGAATATGTGTGTGTGTGTGTGTGTGTGTGTGTGTGTGTGTGTGTGTGTGTGTGTGCGCGCGCGCGTGTGTGTGTGTGCATGTGTGTGTGTGTGTGTGTGTGTAGGTGAATATCATTACATATAATAGATGGCTTCACTTAAGGTTTCATTTAATAGAGTTATCATGCAGTCATACAAGAATCTAATATTTAATTAGTGTGTATGTTGTCAGGTAAGAGTGTGTGCATGTATGCTATGCCCTAAGCCTAACTTGCCTGCCTGATTCAGCAAAACATTCTGATTGTTTGTGTACATGCGCATGTGTTAGTACAATCCTACTATAATGCAAGGATTCTGTTCGTTTGTTCGCAAACTCCTCCTTCAGTTCGCACGAGATCGACGTCAAACTCTCCAATCCTCCTCATCGGCACCCGTTGAGTGTCCTAAGGGGGTTGGCATTTCGTTTTAGGCCTTTCTTCTAGAATTCGAACGAAACCGTAAAATCCGCCGTATTTGAAAGGTGCCATTTTCATGACACGTTTACGGATGAATACGCCCGTAGTACAGGTAATTCAGCTAGTGCTATCTAAAATTACAGGTTTCAAGGCTGACGTACATAACATGCAAACATACAACACAGGAAGATTTAAGTATAGTACACAGATTGGACAATTATGTACAGCAACCTTGAAAGGGATAGAGAGTGCATACCAAAACTCAGTTCAACTAGAGCCACTTCTGAATCACTCTCTTGAGGAACACTGATAGTAGGGTCCACATTCGGAATCCTTACTTCACACAGTATCCAACCAAACATACATACACAGGGGAAAACTGACAATAACCAACACATTAGAAGCCAAATGAAATATCGTGTGTGACCTTTCAAAGTCACCTATTCTGGCTGTAAACAGCCTCTACAATCAGTGGTCCTGCTAGCTATAGACTATGCAAGGATCAACTGTCAGAGGAAAAGAAGGGGAGGACATATATCTAGAAAGCAGGGATGATTATAATTACCTTTTCATAAGTTGGCTAACTGGACCATTCCTACATACCCTGTTCATGCTTTTTGTATGATGCCATCAGAACAGTATATAGAAGGTATGACAAGTGTATGGAGACATATTATACACATGCAAGTGTGTTCGTACATACATTAGTGTGCAAGTATTTTGTGTGAATGCATGCGTATGCATGCATTTGTAAATAGATGTGTGCGTGTGTAAGGTGTACTAAACTTGCTAGATACCAAAACTCCGCTTAACTAGAGGATGACAAACCACTTTACTTCATTCATGTGGTGATGGAAGTGTTCTCTGGAGGAACATTGACAGGAAAGTGTAGAGAATAATTCCCTCACACAGTATTCAACCAAACACAGACAGGAGGAAGACTTAGTAGTAAATAGCACAGAATGTGGGGTCAGTTACATAATAACCATAAAACAGGAATATGACCTGTGCTTCAGACATGTACACAGTCAATGAATATCATTAAAAGTGGGAGTGTCCTCCAAGTGACTATTAAATTAGTCTGTTCTGCTGTGGTTACCACAAACTACCACTAACAAACTGAGTGTGTTCCCAGGTCAAAATAAACAGCTTGTAAACAGCATGAAACAAGCATGAAACAACCATGGTAACCTTTTCAACCATGTTACAAGGTTGAAACAAGCAAGAAACATCCATGATGAATCTCTCACCCATGTTACATGGTTGGTACAGACAGCTTCTGTTTTACCATTATCCTATAATTTCTATATACTAGGACATGAAATACAGTAATTAAATACTTGAATATTAATTTCAGTTACTTGTATACTTCATAATATTATGTGATTCATATTGAATCAGGAGATGCACTATGTATAAATTTGATGTGAAGATTGTGTAATGCTTAATGCTAGTTTTATTTATTATATAAACTGTTAAGTAATGATATATATTTAGTAATAATTATACATGCATCGATAAGCAAACATTGCGAAAAAAACTGTAGGAACCTCAGTATATGACATTGGCACATTATACAGACTATTAAAAATAAGTCACTGCATGGCTACTCTATCTCCCTGTTATTCGGCTGTGAAACAACAAAAAGCAAATTATGAGTCTTGCGGAAGTCTATCAGTATACATTTGTCTTTAAAGTCACTACCAACTGAAATATCCAGGTCACTTTGCCTGCATGATCAAAAGAGAAAGACAGTAGGATATGTAATAAATCACAAATTAAGATATACTCACGATGGTACTTGAAAGGCTTTAATATGTTCAACTGTCAACCCTGAAGACTCTGCTGGCCAGATATTCATTGTCATACGTAAAGGAGTAAAAATGAGGAAAGTAGTTGATGGATCAAATTCTGTACCATCTTGGGCATAGGATAGTATTTTCTGTAGTAGACCATAGTGACAATCTCCATCTTTCTTCAAAGCAATGCAGCAATCAGCCCTTCTGGAGTTTGTTTTCCCACTCATCATAGTCCTTAACATCTTTCCATTCAAATGAATTCTACTATATTGTAGTAAATCTGAAGGAACAGGTCCTTTCAGTAACCCTTTCAATAATTCCTCTTCTTTGTCATCTATTTCAGCTAAACTTGGTTTACCAATCAATCCATCATCTTTCCTGTATAGGAAATTGTATTAATGTATTTTCTCATTGGTCAATATTTAGCACTATAGAATAAAGAATTGTAATTATGCATAAACCTTTTGCCTCCAGTAGAATCAAGTGCTTGGAAGTATTCTTCTTCTGGTGTCACAGTTACTGTAGCAGATGACAGAGTATCAAAAGCTCTTTGTGGCAGAAATTGCATTTCTGCAACAGCAGTCGCTATCTGTATAACAAGTAAATTGAATAGGTATATGTATTCAATATATGATTGTTATATTAAATTTTATAACAATTCAGATGTCAGACATTGTCAAGTAATTTGAGTTAAAAAACTCATGGGACTGCCATACCCCGCACTCAAATTATTTGTGCCTAATTAGTTTTATAAGAACCTTAATTTTCTGAATATATAACATTTGATGATGTTGCCGCAGGTAACCCCTAAACACAGATGTGTGTGCATATATTATAGTACTGTAATAATAGTGAGAATATTACTTTTATTCAGTGCAAAATTTCATACTTTACCTGTTTATCAACATGTGTGGTCCCATGGAAAAGAGTAAGTAAATAGCCATTCAAACTTTCAAATGGGAAGCACGAGTGTCCCCACAATGGCCCAAGTCTCTTGACAGTATCCGAAAGATGTAGAAGCAAGTGGACATTCATTGTCATGTATTCCTCACCTATTGCATTACAAACTCTAGACCATAAATTCTGAATAGTAATTAGAGTTGAATATAAACTTACCATATATTTGCCCAAACATGAAAACATAAAAACATAAGTGTCTTTGTGCTAGTTTCAATTCCCTGCTGGAAATGGAATCCTTAAGAAGAATATGCATTGCTTCCACTAAAGACTGATGATGACTGACATACTTCCGGGGCAATACACCTGAGATAACTGGTAATGAGTAATAAAGTAGCCAAGATTTCAATTCTTGAGCTATAATAACAGAAAAATTAAGATAGTTAAATATTTCTGTTTTTGAAGACATTTGTAAACATAAGTGAGGTAATTAATTAAACACTTATTTGTACACATGCATATACTGCATAATCAACTCACACAATTGCAAAACATGAACACAAATACAGAATTTTGACAATACTCAGTAAATACCTTTCCAAAATCTCAATGATGACTGTATTTCTCTTGGCAGTCTAATTATATCACTTGTGGGCTTGATGGACATCAATAAATCATCAATGCCTTTCACATTAGCACCCAAGTACCACATTTCCTGGTGATGTTTGCTATCAAACCATAAATGGAGAACTTGGCGAGTCACGCCCAGTAGAACACAATGCATGTAATCTACTGACATCCCTTTGATGATGTCAAATCCTGGCAATAAAGAAAGCCAAGAGGGTCCTTTTATACCAAGCATCTACAAATGGTGTACAAAATTGATATGCAATGTGATATGACCGTGCATATGAAGACCACCACATTTTAAATTTTGAGGCAAAGGCCAAGTACATGCAGTACAAGTCACTTACATGTGGTGCATTAATTGGCCCATTAGCTACTGCAACAAATGAAGAATGGGTTCTTTGAGGACCAAAAGGATCGGACTGGATGAATGGATATGTATGCACATGTCCTCCTCTCTTCGTCTTCACGGATGTACCTGCAATGAAAAATATATGACAATCATCAAAAGTAATGTGAAACTATATGTGGTAGGGTCCGGGAAAGGGAATTTTATTGTGCTGTTGCGTAAAGAGATATGGGTTAAAACATGTTTTCATGTGATTTTTTTGTTTTTATCACATATATACTAAATATACATACCTGGTTGCATGCACACTGGACATCCATAAAATCCATTAAATTGCTGCATGTTCATAATTGAAGCCTTGGCTATCATATCACTGGTGAAACAAACAACTGCAACATGGGATTTTGAAATATCACCTTGAGAGATGTCGATACCTATGCATAATATTAATTATGTGATTCAAATTCCATTCAATTTACCAATCTGAATAAAATACTAACATGTATATTACATACATATAATGCTGACTGTGTCAATATTACTCAAAAATACTCACCCTCTTCATAGAGATGCTTCAGTTTGAGTACAAATGGCTTCAAGAACAGGGACATTTCTGGCTTATCTTTGCCTAGCCACAGTCCCATTAAAAGAGCATTTTGCTTCTTGATTCTATTAGTACATATGCAAATTGCAATGAGCATGTAGTAAATTATAGTATGATAAAAATATTTATATACTCACCGTAACTTGTAAGGAAGCTCATTAATTAATGCAAAAACAGGCCATAGTGAAAGAGAAGTTGATTTAAAAATAGGTATCCCATCTGTGTTTACTGTTAACGTGAGGTTTCCATTTTCTGTGCAAAAGCCTGTATCATACAAATGCCGATAACATTCTCCGTTGTAAATATCTGAATAAACAGTATGGTCAGTTCCCTCTAAGGAAGTGGCGATATGCTTTTTGAATAAAGTCATTTCCTCAAGAAATTGACTTTCTGTACAAAGTGAATAAATAATATGTGAGCAGATAAGAAGTCAACTGACACAGCATTAGATATAGATTACATACGGCTGAATAGTGATTGCAATTGACTTTCAACAGAGATCTCAAGGAATGATGAAACTGAACCTTTGACTTTCAATTCACTCTGGCAGGTGTAACAAATCTCCTCGTTGAGATCCTTCACTTCCTGGGTACACTTAGTACAATAATAGTGCAAAGTTATATTTTTCTTTGTGTAATCAGAATCCTTGTGGAACTCATAAAGTGTGCGATAACAATTATTGGATGGTGGGCAATGGAGTTTAATCAGCCTTAATAGATCTTTAAGAGCTACATCTGATAGGGAATGCCTGGCCGCAAATTTGGTTATCAACAGATGACTAGATGATCTTGTTAGTTGTGAATCATGGAACAAGGGAACAGCAGTTGTACTATGGTGAGCCATACTGCACTCTGGTAGTGAATCAATGGGAATGGTACTTGTGGGCTCAGGACCAGTCATGTCATCATCACTAGTCACACTACTGTCCTGTTCAGTAAAAGAGTTATTCAAGGCTTCGTCATGTATTTCCATGGGTAAATAAGATGAATCAGAATTCAATTTAGCAATTGTAAATGAATTCAAATCCCTGCCAGTACCTGCATTTTGCAGACGGATGAAGTGCATATTTAACCACAGAATTATTAACTTGCTAATTAGATCTAGATCTATACCTGCCATCACATTGTCAGCTTGTGTATGTGTCCTGTTGGGTTCCAAAAAATTAGTATCAAGGTCCACTAAAGCAGGGGTTCTAGGAGTATCAGCTGGTACCTGAATTACCTCTGAATACCTCTTTGCTACAGAGATGGAGTCTGATAATGAGATTTACATATGCATATACATGAATCACCTTCAACTCTCCGTTAACTTGAAAATATTACTATTATTCTGAAACATACCTCTGCATACTTCATTCTCCTTATTTCCATCGCAATTCTGAGATCTAGATCTTTTTCTTCTATAGGTAGTAGTCCTGCTATCTCCCTGATAAAGTCCTTTTCCGGTTGAGGGCCAAACGTGTTCAATATCCATGATAATAATTTCTCACGAGCTATATTATGGAGCCAATTTAATGCGCAAATCTAGTAGGGCGGGCTTTTGCATTGCGCATGCGTGAAACTTGAAGGATGGATTCGGATTCGAAGAAGGACTTCGCTTTGATACGCTGGATAGAAGACGATATGTACGGCGTAATGCCTATAAAAGATGCCAAAGTTGCTGGTGATGTCAAAAGCCAAAGGATATCTCAATTCGGATGGAAACGCAGAGGAAAGAAGAAGCCTACTTTTTACGAGGCACTGGTTTTGAAAATCTCTGGTACGAAATATTATGGTATATTATCGTGAATGAAGTGAACGCTTTTTTTTGTAAAGGTGATAGGATAGAACTGAATCGTTTAGTGGATATGCTCATGGATGGTGAGTTAGTATGAAAAAGACACCTAGCAACGCGAAAATGGCGGACAGAGGGAAAAAGACGAAGGTCAAAGGTAAAAGTTCTTGCAAGACCAGCAACTCGCCCACGCTTTGCACCATCTGCGAGGAAGTAATTACAGAATCATCTAACAATACGCCAGGCGAGGATGCCGTATTCTGTGACGGTACGTGTAAGTCCTGGATACACCGTCGGTGTGGCGGACTATCCGCTGCCCAGTTTAAAGTCGTATCAAGCTCTAACGAGCCCTTCCTTTGCCCTCAATGCAAACTAATGCAAAATAGTGTTGAAATAGCATCCCTCAAAGCGGAAGTAGTCTCTTTAACAAAGAAAGTCGATGATATTTTCCGCCAATTATCGGGTACCTCTCCAACGGAAACTGAGTCCGAGCCTGAAGTTGCTAATATGAAACCTAGTCAAATTCCCCCCAACAAAGCAAGCAGCTCAAACCGCACATCCAATATCGATAAGAAATTCACCTTAGTCGTATACGGAGTGAAAGAATCACCTGAAGGTACACCTAGACAGAAGAGAATCGCGAATGATTATGAAAATTGCAGTCAAATTTTTCACAAAGTATCGCCGCAGGTGTCTGAATCGTCCATCGCCGATTGTGTTAGACTTGGCAAATTCTCTGCCTCTAAAAATCGCCCTGTGCTTGTCAAATTTGCTCGCTCATATGATGTGAACGTCATCTTATCTAACAGGAGTAAAGTTTCAGCACTGGAAGGCATTTCCATAAAGCCACACATGTCTATTGCTGAACGACGAACTGAGTCGATCTTATTGAAAGAAAGAAGAGCCCTAATTAACGCTGGTCATACCGGCAGACAAATAAGAATAAAAAGCAACAAGCTCTACTTAAACAGCTCCCTTTATGGCCAAATCGTTAATGACGAATTTATCAAGTATACCACTCCAGACAACAACTCAGTCTCTCATGATGCTCCAGCAACCCCTAATGCTGTTCCCCAATCAATTCCTTCTACCTCCAATTGACTGTCGTCACAGAACCTATACTCAGGGCAATGGAATGCACGCAGTCTCAAAAACAAAATGAACTATTTTCAAACTCTAATATATAGTAGATCATTTGATATCTTTGCAGTAACAGAAACCTGGCTTGATGATCGCATCCAGGATAAAGAAATCTTACCAACAGGGTATTCAATATTTCGAAGGGATAGGAACTCCCATGGTGGAGGTATTCTCATAGCAATAACCGAAAAAATTCCGTCTAGTGTTCATTATATCTCAAACTCAGCGGAAATCCTAATTGTCAAGCTCGAATTGGTCCATACAATATTTATATGCTGTGTTTACTCACCCCCTTCTTCTCCCGACTCACATTATACAGAAATAATTAACGTTCTCCATCAGCTGCCACCAGATATACAGACTATCGTTGTAGGTGACCTAAACTCACCTGATATTGACTGGAAACTACTGACAGCACATTCATCCTCCCACTCGCTATTGTGTGATGCTATGTTTCAGCTAAATTTAATGCAGCTAATCACAGAACCATTCCATATTCATGGTAACATCCTGGACATTGTAATCACAAATCAACCAGACAAAATCTTCAACATTGTAGTCAGCAAACAGAATCAATCCCCATCTGATCACCATCCTATCTCATTTGTAATTATAGCCCCTAAATCGAGGTCTCATTACACCAGATGTACCAAGCGTCTAGTATACAACTATTCTCAAGCTGACTTGGAAGGGATACAAACCATATACTCAATGCAGACATTAAACTCCCATTGCACAGCACCAATTCCTCTTGGATCAAATTGTCAACTGTTATACATTTAGCCTGCAATAAACACATCCCTCTCAAATCCACTTCACAAAACTCTTCTCCAAAATGGTTTACACCAGAAATCAAACATCAACTAAATCAGATTCACTCCGTTAAACGCAAAGTCAAACAGAATCCCACTCAACACAGGCAACACAAATTAGACACTTTACAGAGTAATCTGCAACAGCTGATGTCAACCGCTAAGGCTCACTATGAATCTAATCTAATCGCATCCTATTTCTCACAACCCAATAAGCTTATTCAACATCTCAAAGGTCCTACAAACAAAAGCATCCCACTAGTGATCACCGATGAATCCTCCGCATACTCCACTCCCATCGACAAAGCTCAAGCTTTTAACAATTACTTTCATTCCGTCTTCACTAAGAGTGACTACGTCCTTCCACACACAGACAACCTTCCTCAACCCACCCAACAGCTCCACACAATTCAAATTAGCCCCAATGATGTCAGTGAAGCACTAAACAACCTTGACCCCACTAAAGCCCCTGGACATGACAACATTAGTGCTGTAATTCTAAAATCATTATCCTCTACCCTCACTCTACCTATCACCACATTATTTCAACAAAGCATTCAATCCTGTTCAATTCCCGATGACTGGAAAATTCACAAGATCAGACCAGTACCAAAATGTGGAGATCCTAGTAAGGTTTATAACTATCGCCCTATCTCGCTCCTCACAATCATATCTAAGCTACTTGAATCTATAATTTACCAGAAAATCATCCCATTTGCCAGCTTATTTATCTCCCATAATCAATATGGATTTATGAAGAATCGTTCATGCCTCAAACAGCTTCTAGAGACCTACTCTGATATTTTTAACTCAATTGAAAATGGCCATTTTGTGGATGTAATTTACCTAGACTTTAGGAAAGCATTTGACACCGTTCCCCATGATGAACTATTGTTCAAGTTATGGATGATTGGAATAACCGGACCCCTTTGGCTATGGTTTAAAAATTACTTGAGCTACCGTACTCACTACGTAGAAGTGGATGGAGCAAGTTCCAATCATCTCCCAGTTCTCTCTGGGGTTCCTCAGGGCAGCATTCTAGGTCCCCTTCTATTCCTAATCTACATTAATGATCTTCCAAATTCAATAACCAGCTCCTCCACTTACCTATTTGCAGACGACACTAAGCTCATTCAATCAATCTCCAAATTCTCAGCTTCACACTTACAGACAGACATTGATGCAACTCTCATGTGGTGCCAACAGTGGAAACTGAATCTTAATATCTCCAAATGTGCCTGCATACGATTCAGTCTTAGAAGAACAAGTGCTCCATCTTACCATATGCAAAACCATGAACTCTTACCAACCTCACACCACAAAGATCTAGGAATCATTACTTCCTATGATCTTTCATGGGATGCCCACTATAAAGATATATGCTCTAAAGCATACTGTACCCTCAACCTAATCAAAAGGTCAATCGCAGGTGACTCATCCGTGCATGTAAGAAAAGCACTGTACATATGTTTAGTAAGATCGAAAATATCTTACTGCTCACAATTGTGGAGACCTAATCTGATAAAAGACATAGAATCAATCGAGAAAGTCCAACGCAGAGCCACTAAATTCATCCTAAGTAGTATTTCTTCACAATATGATATTCTTGATTACAAGCAAAGACTCCATCTACTACAATTATTACCTTTAATGTACTGGTACGAAATACAAGATATCCTTTTTCTCGTTAATTGCCTAAAATCACCTACTGATCATCATCAAATCCTACAACATATATCCTTTTCTACATCCACAACTCGGTCAGCTTATGGAGGCAAACTAATGTACAACTATCGAAAGTATACCAAATCACGTCATTTTTATTACAACAGAATTGTCCGCTTATGGAATGCTCTCCCAACTATTGATCTATCACTACCCTTGTTATCAATCAAAAAATTTATCTACAATATTTTTTGGCAACACTTCACCGTAAATTTTGACTCAGCCAATCCGTGTACCTATCACTTTTTATGTCCATGTTCCAAATGTCATCTCTTAAGATTTTAAGATTTAGTTTTGTCAATATCACATAATTTATAGAGTACAGTAAAATTCAGTTTGAATATTGTCTTTAGTCCAGTGATTTAATATTTCACATGATTTCTCATTCCAGACTTGATTTCTTGTATTTACGAGAGCTCACATCATACATTATACTTTCATGCCTGTTTGGTCACCAACCACCTTTGTTTCATGTAATTCCTGAAGCATACATCATACATTTTGATTCCACGCTCTTTTCCACCAATCACCAATCTCAATTATTATACTTAGCTAATACCCTATGTGTACCATTATTCAAGGCTACACTACAGGTTAGTGTTAGTCCTTCAGTCACTTTACCAATCACCATTATTTTCCGTTCTCATTCGTAGCTCACTAATTCCACATGTGACTGTAAAGTTATTAATAATAATAATAATAATAATAATAACAGAAGGTGAGATTTTGGAGCAAGAAAAGAGAAAAGAAGAATCTGTGATCGACTCGACGACTCCAGTGAAGGTACCAATGAAGCGAACGAAGCCTAAACAGCCGGCAAGTAAGTAGTATTAGTTATATTATTTGAGCGGATCTGCAAAAAGGGCCAACTTTGATCATTTAAGTAAACTGAAATAAGCGGCAAAACATTTTTTGGTGTAAATTTTTCAAATTTTCGTTTTTTGGATTAATATCATCCTACTTCTTAGTAGAATGTTCCCTGAAAGCGTGGTGACTCTACGACGTTGCATTTGTTAGATACGGCTCATTTTTTACCTATCGTAAATACGCCATTTTGTTCTATACGGAGGTATGCGGGTACCTCCAACTAGGCTAGCAATGGAATATTGGTTCACGGCAATCCTGTAAAATATGTAAATAGAAGAAATCGACAATTCATTGTGTAGATTATAAGTTATTTCCGAACCAATGCTCATTCACTTACACGTTGTAGACTTCGCTGGTAACTTGGAAGCATTTCACAATGGCTACAAAGACTGTGAATGCTTTAAATGCATTTTTTCACGGTTTTAACATGCTCTCCAAGACGTTTTTCAACAATATTCCGGATGCGGTTTTATAGTAGCATCTTGATGGTGCGAGCCTTATCTGAAGGGTATACTTTACGTATGAATTAACATTGCTGCTACAGTTAGTACATCTTCCTAACATACTTAGATGAATATAAGACTCATATTTGTATATTGAGCTAAATAAGACTGATCAGCGAGCTCGAGTTGTCTTGAAAACAGGTCAAGAAAACTGGATACGTGAAACGGCGCCATTTTGTTAATTAGATGACGTCATCCAATGATAGGTATACATACGGAGCCTCAATATGACATAGTTTACACCTCGCTTCCACAAACAACATATCCAGAGAGTGACTTAAAACTTTGTATATCTAGTGAACAGATTAAGCTATCGCAATTCTGAAAATGTCATCGTAATGCCCCGTATCTGCGCTTTCGAATGATGCCAAAAACGCAAATACACGAAAGTGCTTAAGTGGGCCCTTTTCGCAGATCCACTCATACAAAATTGTGTGTCATTATCTTATATCTTATTGTGCAGTAAATGCTGCATCTATTAAGCGATTTGAAGAGATTGTAAGACAGCAGCGGATTGATACCTCAGAATCAGAGGAATTGGAGGAATCCATTGATCAGTTTCCTGTCAGGAAAAGAGATGCTCCTCTCATCAATCAGCTTGGAAAAAAGAGTGTAAGCGTTGTTAATGTCAACACGAAGAGTGTTAAAGGTCAGCATGTGAGTATCTCTCCCTCTCAACCAAAAACACCAACTATTCCCACAAGCGTACAATCGGATGGTCGTAGAGATACATTTATGTCTTTCAATGATTGCTATCAATATGAAAGTCCACTGCAGGCACCGGACTTGGGAACATGGTCTTTGCAATCATGCGCCTTTGACGAAGATTGGAATGTCCATTGGCCAGGGCCTGATCCCTCATATGATTCTGCGACACCTAGCAACTTCCAGTCCCCAGGCCAATCCTACCCTCAATCACATCCCTGCAACAATTCTCAGATGTCTACAAACGTACAATCACCTGGCCCTTCCTACCTTCAGTCACCACTCAGTTCAAAGGGTAAAGCTTGTCAACAGCAAAATAGTCCGCCATCATTTGAGCCACCTGTATCTAGTAACCACCAATTAAAAGGGCTACAGGAAGAAAACAATCGCCTGAGAGCAGCACTGCAACAACTTCGTAACCAAACATGTACTGCAAGTAAGCATATATGAAATGACTGTGTTTAACTTGCATGTGCTTGCTTTTATATGCATAGACACTTCCGCATATACTATTTTCATGGCATGCACATTGATATATTCACTACCCTATAATAATATGCAATCTTCATCAAGTTGTGGCTGCATGAATAGAAGACAATTTCTTGGACAGGTCTGTATGTTTCAATTGCTACTTTGTAACATTTGCAGGTACAAGTGAAGAAACAAAAGGTCATATGGACAAGGTTTGTTCTTTGCCCCAAGTTTTTGTTATTCATGGGTATTCCAATAACGTGGTGTCTTGTGATATGCAGGTTGAACTTGTGCCAGGCTATGGAGTTTATGTGAGCAAGATGAAGCTGGACACTGCTGTTGACAGTAGTCAAGGACAGCCTACCCGCTTAGTAAGGAAGCTACTTAGTGCATTTTTCTCCGCAGAAATATTGGCTAAGTCAAGTGCCCGAGGCAGCAGAACATATGCTGCTCTGGACCATAACATTGTTGCTGCCATTATCAGTAAGCTAGGCATTATACTATGCATCATGGTTTGTATAAAATACTTGTGAAATCTATTCTGGTAGAATTTGTGACTACGAAGCATCCCAATTTCCAAAGAACTCTATTGGTGGATGCCATTAACGATAAATGCGCAAGCTACAGAAGACGCAAGTGATCTAAAGTTTGAGTAAAGTAGATTTCCTTGATTTAGATGCTGCCAGTGGGCATATGTAAGATTTCTATCATATAAGCCATTGACAAGATTACTATGATCATACTTGACCTATAATAATTACTGGCCAATTATTTTTACCAATTGTCAACTTTATGGTTTTTATTAGACTATTGTACCATTATTGTGTTAAATGCATAATCAACCTTGCAAGATTGCATGTGTGTATGGTCAATTGAATTTGCATGCTGCATGATAGATTGGAAGAAATGCAATAGTTATAGTATTAAATGGGATACAGATAAGAATTTATACATATTATATGGCATATTGTAATCATATAAATATGTGATACTAATAAAAAGTGTCAAAATTAAATTACAACCTAGTTTCATGCAGTATTCATGGTTGAAACTAGCCAAATTCAGTTTCAATTTCAAACCTTTAAACAGCTGCTTCTGTGCTTGTAACAACCCTGTAACAAGATGTTTACAGATTGTTTTAGACATGCTGCTAACATCCTCTAAACATGCCAGATACAAGCATGATATTTTAACCTGGGTTAGCTGGAGAAACAGTTATGGCTCCAAACACTAAGGTCTTTCTACAAGTGGCTCTTTTGTGCTATGTGGTGACTACCAGTATCGGGGGTAGCATTGACTTACAAAAGGCACTTGCCGCACTTCAGAAGGAAGTGGAGGATCTCAAACAGCAGTCTCAAGAAGAAATAAATTCACTGGTGACTGAGCTTAATGAGCTGAGGCAGCAATCGAAACAGGAAATCAAGTTACTTCACCAGAGATTAGAGCAAATTGAAGCCAAAGGTTAGTTGCACTGAGGTTCATTGCAATCTATTTGTACAGTGCCATATCCTGGCTGTGACCAGAAACAGTACAGTGTAACTCCAGCTGGTGCCTTACTCACAATACCATTTGATTATAGTACCTCTGTATAAGTATAATATTTGAGAAAAATTGTGTGTGTGTAAGCTAAAGGGCCCTTAGTCATTGTTGACAAATTAGTCAGTTTGAATACCAATAGTCATTTTGAATTAAACAGAGTTATGAGGCTTTGATCTAGTTGGTCCGTGGTATATGGGTCCAATGACCAAAAACGAAATTGAGACTCATCAGTAGAAACATTGTGCATAGCCAGCCCCTTTTCCTGATCACTTCCTCATTGGTATCCACTGTCAGTAAATAGTGAATGGTTGGTTGATCAATCTCCAGTCATAATTAAGTGGGCATATAACTATAAAGCAATCACACTTATTAGACTGAGTACATAGTCATCCAATAGACGTGATGTGGAGCCTTTGGAGTCCTTTTCACATTTCAGGTACTGTTAAAGTACAAAATTGAAGCCATTGAATGACGGTTATGGGTAATAAGGTGGCTTCTGCATCACTGACTTAATTTCTTCCTGTAATAATTTTCTTGCACTAATAATGATTATCAGATTCGAAATGAAAATCAATCGATTAATTGATCCAGCACTACTATAAACCTAATTAAAGTATACTGCTGTTACAATTGTTGTGTGTGCGTGCATGCATATGTACTGTGGTGTGTGTGTGTGTGTGTGTGTGTGTGTGTGTGTGTGTGTGTGTGTGTGTGTGTGTGTGTGTGCATGTATGTGTAAATAAAGTGTGGATGCATGCATATCTATTACAAGTATTAGGTAAAAAGGCCCCCTTTCTTCCTAGGATGTCATGTGGGTGAACATCGGATTGTGTAATCAATGGTTTGGGCTAGAGTAGTTCAAAAGTGTGCCCTCCGCAAAACCAATGTACACACCAGTGTTATGTTTAGTGTGTGTGTGCAGATAGTTGATATACATGTTACATTTAAGTATAATACTATATTAACATGCATGTATATCAACAAGTTAGTTTAGAAGTGTGTACACAAAAATTATGCTATACTTGTTGCTATGATGTATATTAAGGGAGTACATGTGAGAGAGGAGTACAAGTTGTATATTATATATATTTATGCATTTTAATATACAATTTGTTACCTTTTACCATTTCATTATCACTTCATACAATTATATCACAATGAACAACGTGTACACACTATACATAAATGAAACAATACTTTTTTATGATATTATACAAATTATTATACTTTTTGAACTTCCTGAAACTTTAAATAGATGTTAAGTGCCACTTTAAATAGCCTATGGCTAACAGTTCCCCACATTAAATAAGAATACCTGATACCTGAAACTACTGAACCTGTATTATCAGAAATATTATAGACAGCACTAGACTTACGGTCCTACATATCCCTCATTTTCCAAATAATTTCCTTATAATTAATATTATTATATATATATATAAACAACACTTTACCCATAAATAACACTTTACCCATAACCTTGAGAAATAATCAACTTGTCTTTAACAGAATTGGACGAACCTTTCCAAAGAATGAGACGTGGAGGAGACACTGTTTCCCCAACACCTGAATCTTGCATTTGTCCACCTGGTCCACCTGGTCTACCTGGAGCAAAAGGTGAAAAGGGACAGCGTGGAATTCGAGGCAAAATGGGAGCAATGGGATTAAATGGAACTGACGGTGAGAAGGGTGAACAGGGAGATACAGGACCTCAAGGAATGGCTGGACAGAAAGGTGAACCAGGAGTAAAGGGATTGCAAGGGCTTCCAGGAAGTGATGGACCAATAGGTGAACCAGGACTGCCAGGACAACCGGGACTCAATGGAACAAAGGGAGAAAAGGGTGAACAAGGAGTTAATGGAACAAAAGGTGAACGTGGAGAAGCAGGACAACCAGGAAATGATGGAAAGAAAGGTGAACCAGGACTGAAAGGACCAAATGGAGATAGAGGACCAAAAGGAGACATAGGACCCCAAGGACCACAAGGACCACAAGGTGATAGAGGACAAAAAGGAGACATAGGACCTCAAGGACCACAAGGACCACAAGGACTACAAGGAAATAGAGGACCAAAAGGAGACATTGGACCACAAGGACCACAAGGGCAACAAGGACCACGAGGACCAAAAGGAGACATAGGACCACAAGGACCAAAAGGAGACATAGGACCCCAAGGACCACAAGGACCACAAGGACCACAAGGTGATAGAGGACAAAAAGGAGACATAGGACCTCAAGGACCACAAGGACCACAAGGACTACAAGGAAATAGAGGACCAAAAGGAGACATTGGACCACAAGGACCACAAGGACCACAAGGCGATAGAGGACCAAAAGGAGACATAGGACCCCAAGGGCAACAAGGACCACAAGGACCAAAAGGAGACATAGGATCCCAAGGACCCCAAGGACCACCAGGACCAAAAGGGGAAATAGGACCACCAGGACCATAGGGAAAGGGAGAGTTGCCGTATCAGAAACCACAGTGAATATAAGGATTATCAACAAATTTACAAACATATGCATCAGATCTAAAGTTAATAAAATATCTGAAATAGTTACAACTTTTGTAATATCTAAGTTGATCTAAATCAAATACACTGTTACAGTAATTGAATTTGGATCCAATATCTTCAAACCATAATTAATACGAGTGTCAAAGATAACATTTTGCATTAATAGTCAAGAATAATAACTGACACACAACTTATAAACAGGCAGACATATGTACAAGTAGTGGAATCTACCCAAGTGTTTGGGATGTTTATGTATGGGGTAAACAAAAGCAGAGACAGAACACATCTTTGACACAAACCTCTGGTTACTGCGAATTCCTCACTTAACAGACATTAATTCTCAACCTGTGACCTTTAATTACTTGTACATTTAGTGATAGTAATGCTAGTAGTAGTGGGTAATATATTAATGGAAGTGGTAGTAGAATAATGCTAGTAGTAGTGGTAGTCATATTGGTAATAATTTATTAATGGAAGTGGTAGTAGAATAATGGTGGTAGTAGTGGAAGTAGTATAGTGATAGTGGGAAGGGTGGTATAAATTGTAGGAGAAGGAGGGGTGTGGCCAGACACATTAATATCTGCCCCATTTATCATGACATGAGTATGTGGGTTGGGTCCATGGTGTGGTTGAGTTGATAGGTACATGCAATGGATCATGATGAGGCCCAATCATACAGACCGAAACAGTGCCATCTACGTGTATGACTGTAATAATGTACCAATTTCATGACCTTGATTTTCCAAATTAAACGTACCTACATATCTGTCATATTATATGAATGGTCGAAGCACTGTTGCAGTTCTTGTTTTAATGGAATGGGATTCATGTGTGTAGTAAAACATATTATAATCACGAGTTTTAACTTGTGTATATATATTATGTGTTATGTACCTTTAATGTTATTTTATTATGCCTTTATTGCATGCACATACTGTATATGTAAAATTTATATTTAATTTTATTTGGACATGAAATAGTTGTTGTTCCGTGCATATTGTGTACAATGTTGATACCTACTGCAAGAATTGATGTGTAATTACAGTCATTTGGATAGTACTATGAAAAGTGATCACAGTTGGTAATGATGTATAATTACAATTGTTACTTAAAGCTGGCTTATCAAATCATGCAATGCTTAGACGTGAATCACTAGATATACCAACAATCAGTTGACTACATGTTTACTAGCAAGCAGTGAGAAACTTTTGTATGTTGAAACTTCTGAAGTCGAGCATCTCTGGCCCATTGTGAATGCAATGGACAGTGACATGTGGACCAAAGGAGAGGCCATGCAACAGCTACAAGGAACAAAAACAGATGCAAATGTACAGTTGAGCAATGGTTGGTAACATTTCAATCTCCCGAAGGACATTTTCTAAGCCAGCCAAAATTTATTCATGAAAAAAATTAATATTGAATGGCCAAAAGTTGTATATCATGTGAATTCTTCTTTGAAGCTGATAAACAGTATCCTAAGGTTTTACGTGATGTCAAAGAAACCACCAAGATGTACTTTCACATCAATATAAAACGGAAGTAACCTGTGTTTGAAAGTTATCAACATCTCATACATTGTGTTAGGGACTGCAGCATATTATATCTTGTGCAATGCTTCACATATTCTACATAAAACTTGAAATATTGGCCTAAAAAGCAACATACTATATTTCCACACTTTATCAATGGCATCCCAGAGTTTCCAATACCACTGATGATGACAGGAAGTTTATGACTGTGATCTGGGTTAAGGTGGATATTCATTTCTTTACTAATCACCTGCTATTTCAGACTGTTATCCCCAGGAATACAACCATTACATACAATGTCATATTTACATACACACAACTATACTCAACCACTCATATATACATGTACTATATTCAACAGAGTATTCATCGGTAATACTATTATTGTACATGTGCTGTATACTGTGTGTGATAATTTATACATCAGTTATCATGTATACCTAGGTAATGTCTAGTATGCAGCTTAAATCCCTCCCATATGCCAAAAGTATAAAGTACATACATTTTTTAGCGGTTAAGACATGGGCACGAGGGCATTATGACATATAAAATACCGAGTCCTGAGGGCGCGAAGCGCCCAAGGGCGAGTGTATTTTATATGTCATAATGCCCGAGTGTCTATGTCTTAACCATTATAGCATCTGTTGCTAACGCTTTATACATTATAAAATTGCTGTATAATAGTACTGTTTCTATGGTAACGGATGTTATATGTGTATATATGTACATGTAATTGTTTATTCTTACATGTTAGATCATAATATATATGATCAATGTTGTGTATGTAATACATTAGTATTGAGTACACTGGTTATCATCCTTTAGAAAGGCAATTTTATGTATCTGTTATAACAGTTGTACTGGAGCTGAGAGGTGAGAGCAATATTGGACACATTGTACCTCATACGTAAATAGATGATAACTGGTTTGAAACAACAAACAAAATTAAAGAAGAATATAGAAGAAGACATTTTGACATGAATCCGATGAATACGGCCTTGGGAACTCTAGAATATGTATGTGAGTGTGTGTATCAACCTGCCACTGTATGTGTAAGTGTGCATGTAGATATCTACTTTTGTGTTTAGGGATTTATGTCAGTGTATTTTCATTTATGCATGTATAATGTGTATAATATGTATGTGTGCTTGTAGGTGTTATGTGTTATGTGTATAGCATTGTCACCACAAGCACAAGCAGCACTGCATCACATCTTCTAGAATCATAGTTTCTGACACAAGTTGGGCCACTAATGATTATTGTAGTGTATGCCCCCACAAACCAGGACAGTGCCAAGGAGAAGGACCAGTTACAGGTGATGGTGATGGGGGAGTCAATGCATCGGTTAGTGAGAAACTGGATGGTGTTGTAGGCCCTTATGGCCTGGAGTGTACTACTAGTGATAACGGCGAACGACTGGTTTCATTTGCATGCGCCAATCATGAATGGTCTATGTCTCACAAACACCTTTGCCCCCTATAATTGTTTGTTTGTGGTCACCACAGCAGAACAGACTATTTAAGTCACTTGGAGGACACACCCACTTATAATGATATTCAGTGAAAATGTATACATCCGAAGTACAAGTCAGCTTCCAGGTGCTACTATACAGCACTGCAGTCCCGGCAAGATAGACTGATTAATGGGTATTGAAATAGCTGACCCCACGTTTTATGATATTCTATATTAATGTCAACATATCCAAAACAATTTGATCTATTAAATATTAAGCTGATATATTTTCTCTAGGGATAGTGTACAGTAATTTGCACTACTTAGTCTTCCCCCTGTCTGTGTTTGGTTGGATACAGTGTGAGGGACTATTCCCTACACCCTCCTGTCAATGTTCATGTAAAGAACACTTTGATTCGATCTTTTTGCAGTTGCATGCTAATATTGTTGTGATTGTAACCTTGTGCTGAATCTTGCAAGTTTTCATAGCATGTGCACACACTCATGCCTGATAATGTACACACTAATCCAATATTCAATCCTTACATGACTGCTGTTAAATCAATTAAGCGAAACTATTTTTGCCCTCCCTATTGTGTGCACATGCACACACATGAATGTGCACACACACACACACACACACACACACACACACACACACACACACACACACACACACACACACGTGCGCGCGCACATGCACATTCATGCATACACACATACATACAAATGTATCTATGTATGCAATATATAATAATATTATATATAATATATAAAAATATCTCCCATTTTGGTTCCCCATCAATTGCTCATTTGTATCAAACCGTGAGGGGAGAAAAAAGGCAGGTTGATTACTTAACAATTACATTAAATGTCCATGTATGTAGGTTTCTAACTCAAGTAGTAAACATCCTGTTCTTGTGTCTCATTACACCTTGTGTGCTTGTATGATTGCATGTTAACTTTATTAGTAAGACACCTTGTCTAAACATGTATTAACAATAACATTCTAATAATTTGATTGGACCTTTTGTAGTTGCATGCTAATATTGTTGTGATTGTAACCTTGTGCTGAGTCATGCAAGGTTACATAGCATATGCACACACTCATGCCTGACAATGTACACACTAATTATATATTAAATCCTTACATGACTGCTGTTAAATCAATTAAGCGAAACCTTCTAGTGAGGCCACTTTGCCCAATGTATTGTATACATGTACACACACATGAATGTACAAATGCATACACACACATGCACATATGCATTCATCCATACACACATACATACAAACGCAACTAACTCTGCAATACTGATATGCATAATGTTCCTATATACAGATGATGTGTTCCATGTTAGTTGATCTGCTGATTAAAAACCAGTGACAATTGTATCAAAGTGTTGTGATGTTTTCTATTGTATATGCATGTGATATGTGGGGCTTATAATGGTGTGGGGTGTGTACCATCAATTAATCCACCCTAGAGTGACCACTCTCCCATTCAAGGATTGAGAACACATTGTACCTCATACGCGAAAAAATGATAACTGGCTTAAAACAACAAACAAAATTAAAGAAGATTAGAAGACATTTTGTCATATGTTAAGTCAATTAAACGAAACCTTATAGTGAGGCCACTTTGCCCAATGTATTGTATGCACGTATGCACACATGAATGTGCAAATGCATACACACACATGCACATATGCATTCATACATACACACATACATACAAACGCATGTACAGTGTATACATATGTATTATAATATTATGTATATTCGCACATGCACACATACAAGTGTAATACCATAATAGATAGATAAAACCAGTAAATAACTCTGCAATACTGATATACATTATGTTCCTGTATACAGATAAAGTGTTCCATGTTAGTTGATCTGCTGATTGAAAACCAGTGAGAATTATATCAAATATGCTATGTAACCTAATACCCATAAATCAGTCTATCCTGCCAGGACTGCTGTATAATAGCACCTGGAAACTGACTTGTACTTCAGAAGTATACATTGTCAATGAATATCATTATAAGTGGGTATGTCCTCCAAGTGACTTAAATAGTCTGTTCTGCTGCACGGTATGACGATACCATCAATTAATCCACCCTAGAGTGATCACTTTCCCATTCAAGGATTGAGGATGCATAGTACCTCATAAGTAAGTAAATGATAACTGGCTTAAACCAACAAACAAAATTAAAGAAGACATTTTGTCATATGTAAATCCAATGAATGCGGCCTTAGGAAACTCTAGTACATGTATGTGAGTGTGTGTATCCACCTGCCACTGTATGTGTAAGTGTGAATGTGGATATCTACTTTTGTGTTTAAGGATTTACGTTAGTGTATCCTCATTTATGCATGTATAATGTGTATAAGATGTATGTGTGCTTGTAGGTGTTATGTGTATAGCATTGTCACCACAAGCACAAGCAACACTGCATCACCACCAAAGTGTATCTTCTAGAATCATAGTTTCTGACAGTAGTTGGGACACTAACGATTATTGTAGTGTACGCCCCTACAAACCAGGACAGTCCCGAGGAGAAGGACCAATTCTATAGGGACCTCAACTGCATCATGTCTCGAGGTAACGGACAGGTGATGGTGATGGGGGAGTCACTGCATCGGTGAGTGAGAAACTGGATGGTGTTGTAGGCCCTTATGGCCTGGAGTGTACTACTAATGATAACAGCAAATGACTGGTTTCATTTGCATGTGCCAATGGTCTATGTCTCACCAACACCTACTTTGCCCACAAGCACATCCATAAAGCCACATGATATCCACCCGACCCAAGTAGACCACCCATCCTCAAGGACTACATCTTGGTGAAGTGTAGGATGATGCCATCAGTCCTAGATACCAGGGTCCTCTGTGGAGCAGATATTGACAGTGATCACAGATTTGTTGTCACTTCAATACAACTGAAGCTACGAGGCAGGCCAAAGGAGAAGAGAGGTGGACGTTTTGATGTGAAATGCCTACAAGATGCAGCCACTAAGGCAGCCTTTGTGAACACCATAGAACAAGATATTCAGAGGCGGAGAGCAGAGGGAAGTGTTGAAGACCGATGGAAGGAATGAAACAGTGTATTTTAGAGTCTGACTAAGCTTAACTTGCCTGATTCAGCACAAGGTTACAGTCACAACAATATTAGTATGCAGCTGCAAAATGTCAAATCAAGGCAAGTATAAATGTAAGTGTCAAGTGTATACATGTACCTTTTATTGTTTGTGTACATGTGCTGTGCGCATGTGTTAACACAATGTTATCTAAAATAACAGGTTTCAAGGCTGACATACATAACATGTAAACATACACCACAGGCAGGTTTAAGTATAGTACACAGATTGGACAATTATGTACAGCAACCTTGAGAGGGATAGAGAGTGCATACCAAAACTCAGTTCAACTAGAGGATGATGGGCCACTTCTGAATCACTCTCTTTTTTTTCCAGGTGATGTAAATGTTATGTCTGTTTGCATGTGGGCAAATATAATACATATTAATCCATAAAAAGTCACTAGCATTATCAGTTTCTATACATATTATAATAGATGTATGTACAATGATCAGTCACAAATCCAAATAACAATGAAACAGGTGTCCCGGGCAACATCTAATGTCGTAGTATTAGAATAAATACTGCACATTAACAGATGAAGTCCTACTTAGTTAAATGTATTACATGCAATAAATTGACAAAAAGGGAAGAAAAAAAAGAAAAAAAGTAACAGTTAGCTAGTGGCGGGCTCTCTCCAATTACGTTTGCACCAGATTCGGTAGGATTCCAGGAGGCACTTGCGTACGACATCCTTCTCCAGGGATTGTTGCTCTGTATGCTTTGCAGGGAAAGCTGCATATAGAGTATTAAAACTGGTGGTGTTGATAAAGCCTCGTGATCCAACTTCGACTGTAATGAGGCTGGCTTTGTAGCCAGCTTTACTGCATGAGTCCCGGAGCTCGGAATACCTCCCTGTCTTCCTGGATGCAGCTGCATTGAAGCAGAGTTCAAATGGTATGGTAAGTTCGATGATCGTGACTGCGTACTGGTCCCATACAACAAGGTCAGGGCGGCTGTCAGTACAGGCAATCTCTTGTGGAAAATTGTATTTGTGGTTGGGCAGGTCAGCAATGATGTTCTTTGATGGTGGCAGCACATTCTTTAGAAACATGTAGATGGACTCCAGGATCTTGTCGTGTCGGTCATTGTACCTCCTCAAGTTTAGGGCACGAGGACAAGCATTCAGTACATGTAGCAGAGTTTGCTGTTGACCACAGAGGTTGCACAAGGGTGACGGAATCTTCTTCCATAGGTACAGGTAAGTGCATTGAGGGCAAAGCTCAGGACATTTTCAGGGAGGCTAGTGATGGTGTCAGACCAGATGTGAGGAGCCCTACTGTTGTCGTGTAGGGGCCTGTTTTGTTTGGCTAAGCTGGTGCTGTGGGTGAGGCGTGCAGAGGTATCATCATCTTCCACAATGGCTTTAACTTGTTGGCTGAGCTTCCGTCTGCTCACCCCTGGGTCTGCCGGCATTGCAGTTATCACAGTCTGGTCTCTCTCTCTCTCTCTCTCTCTCTCTCTCTCTCTCTCTCTCAGTGTTTTTTTTTTTTTTTTTTCCTGCATCCATCATTATTAAACCAACTGAGTACAAAGTACAAAAATAAAATTAACATAGGGCTGGTACTAATGCTGGATGAGGGCTAAGTTTGCCTAGACCCTGCTATAACTATTAGAAGAGAATAGAACACAGTTGAATGGCCTAGACTTAGCTCACAAATGGTAAAATTTTATAATGGAAAGCAACAATACAGACAGACAGATACATGCATACTAGTAACAAAGTTTTGTACTTAAATAGAATTAATGGTTAATTGGGGTCTTTCCAGTTCCTCATGGTCCACACTTCATATGATCCCCTAACAGCAGCTCTTGTCAGGTCTTCTTCAAATTTTCTCCTCGTTTCCGACTGAACTCTAACACCAAGCATCTGATACAGGTTGTGTAGACTTTCTTGGTCTAGGTATCCTCTAGCTCCGACCTGTACTGTGATGAGGGAGGCATAGCTCTTCCGTCTGCATTCCTTGAGGAGGTCAGCATATTTAGCTTGTTCCTCTCTCTAGCTCCTTCTAAGTTTGTTTCAAATGGGACAGTTAGTTCAATTAAGAACATGGTCTCTTTGTTGTCCCATACCACAATGTCTGATCTGCATTCTGTGGGCGTGATATTCATCGGGAATGAATATATTTGGTCGGGGAGGTCAGCAGTGGACTGGAATTGGGGGGGAAGGTGGTTGGTTAGGAAGTCGTAAATGGTTTTGAGTACAGCATCATGTCTGTGGTTGTATCTCCTCATATTGAGGGCATATGTACACGTGCTGAGGACATGTTGGAGTGTCTGCTCTTTCCCACACAGGGTACATTCTCTTGACTCCAGTTTTCCCCATAAGTGGAGGTTTGCGTTTTGTGAGGCAGGGTGTCTTTAACTGCATTTTGGGCAAACTTGAAGATGTGTCCAGGGAGTTGGGAAATTGCATTGACCCATGTTGCAGCTGAATTATCCTCAAACTGGCGTAACATTTGCCCTTGCACTTGGAGACTCTTACTGTGTTCCCATTTAAATTCATCATCCTGCTTCTGTATGGTGTTCTTCACTCTTGTCTTGATGGTCTTCTTGGATGCTGCGGGTTCATTTTTCATGGCTTCCACAACTTTTGAGAAGGGCTGGAATGCTTCTCTTTGTTTCAACTAGACCATACCTACATACTCTGTTCCTGCTATTTGTATGATGCCATCAGAATAGTATATAGAAGGTATGACTAGTGTATGGATACATATTATACACATGCAAATGTGTTCATACATACATTAGTGTGCAAGTATTTTGTGTGAGTGCTTGTTTACAGAATACTAAACTTGCTAGATTCACAGCTCTTGATCATGCATGTAACAATATTAACATAGAAACATGGCAGAATTATAGCACCATACCTACATACTCTGTTCCTGCTTTTTGTATGATGCCATCAGAACAGTATATAGATTCTATTCTTCTAAGAAGGTATGACTAGTGTATGGATACATATTATACACATGCAAATGTGCTTGTACATACATTAGTGTGCAAGTATTTTGTGTGAGTGCATGCATATGTGTGCATTTGCAAATTGATGTGTGCATGTGTAAGGTGTTTATAGAATACTAAACTTCCTAGATTCACAGCTCTTGATCATGCATGTAACAATATTAACATAGAAACATGGCAGAATTGAAGTATACAGTACAGTTCAGATAATTATGCATAGCAATCTTGAAAGGGATTGAGAGTGCATACCAAAATTCTGCTCAACTAGAGGATGACAAACTGCTCTACTTCATTCATGTGGTGATGGAAGTGTTCTCTTGAGGAACATTGACAGGAAAGTGTAGAGAATAATTCCTTCGCACAGTGTCCAACAAAACACAGACAAAAGGAAGGCAGTAGTGAATAGCACAGAATGTGGGGCCAGTTATGTAAATAACTATAAAACAGTCCATTCTGCCAGGAATGCTATAAAATAGTGGTGTATACACCATGCAGGAATCTGACTTGTGCTTCAGACATGTACACTGTCAATGAATATCATTAAAAGTGGGAGTGTCCTCCTAGTGACTATTAAATTAGTCTGTTCTGCTGTGGTTACCACAGACTACCACTAACAAACTGAGTGTGTTGGCTGGAGAAACAGTTATGGTCCCAAACGTTAAGGTCTTTCTACAAGTGGCTCTTTTGTGCTATGTGGTGACTACCAGTATCGGGGGTAGCATTGACTTCCAAAAGGCACTTGCCACACTTCAGAGGGAAGTGGAGGATCTCAAACAGCAGTCTCAAGAAGAAATAAATTCTTTGGTGACTGAGCTGAATGAGCTGAGGCAGCAGTCGAAACAGGAAATCAAGTTACTTCACAAGAGATTAGAGCAAATTGAAGCCAAAGGTTAGTTGCACTGAGGTTCATTGCAAGCTATTTGTACAGTGACATATCCTGGCTGTGACCAGAAACAGTACAGTGTAACTCCAGCTGGTGCCTTACCCACAATACCATTTGATTATAGTACCTCTGTATAAGTAATAAATATCTGAGAAAAATTGTGTGTGCAAGCTAAAGGGCCCTTAGCCATTGTTGACAAATTAGTCATTTTGAATTAAACAGAGTTATGAGGCTTTGATCTAGTTTGTCCTTGGTATACAGATCCAATGACCAAAAATGAAATTGAGACTGTTATCAGTAGAAACATTGTGCGAAGGGGCCATGTGTAGCCAGCCCCTTTTCCTGATCACTTCCTCATTGGTATCCACTGTTAGTGGATAGTGAATGGTTGGTTGATTGATTAATCACCACTCGTAATTAAGTGGGCACAACTGGAAAGCAATCACACTTATTAGACTGTATATAGTCATCCAATAGACGTGATGTGGAGCCTTTAGAGTCCTTTTCACATTTCAGGTACTGTTGAAGTACAAAATTGAAGCCATTGAATGAAGGTTATGGGTATTAAGGTGGCTTCTGCTTCACTAACTTAATTTCTTCCTGTAATTAATTAATTTTCTTACACTAATAATGATTATACTCGGTGCCTGTCAGAATAGCCAATGGCTAAAGGCTCCCCAGTCTAAATAGGTTGCCCTGATACCCTGATTATCAGATTCGAAATGAAAATCAATTAATTTATTGATTAATCGTCCCAGCATTACTATAAACCTAATTAAAGTATACTGCTGTTACAATTGTGGTGTGTGCATGCATGCATATGTACTGTGTATAATGTGTATATGTGTGTGTGTGTGTGTGTGTGTGTGTGTGTGTGTGTGTGTTTGTGTGTGCATGTATGTGTACATGGATGCATGCATATCCATAACAAGTGTAAGGCAAAAAGGCCCCCTTTCTTCCTAGAATGTCATGTCGGTGAACATCAGATTGTATTATCAATGGTTTGGGCTAGAGTAGTTCAAAATTATGCCCTCAACAAAACCAATGTACACACCAGTGTTATGTTTAGTGTGTGCGTGTGCAGATAGTTGATATACATGCTACATGTATATGTTATTATATTATAAGATATTTATCAACAAGTTAGTTTAGGTGTGTTTACACAAAAATTATGCTATACTTGTTGCTATGATGTATATGAAGGGAGTACATGTGAGAGAGGGGTACAAGTTGCATATTATATATTATTATTATATTAATATATATATATATATATATATATATATATATATATATATATATATATACATTATAATATACAATTTGTTACCTTTTGACATTTCATTATCACTTCATACAATTATAGCACAAAGAACAATGTGTACATACTCCATAAATGCGTAAACGAAATTATTTTTTATCATATTATACAAATTACTCTTTAAACTTCCTGAAACTTTAAATAGATATAAAATGCCACTTTAAATAGCCTATGGCTAACAGCTCCCCACAATAAATAAGAATACCTAATGCCTGATATCTGAAACTACTGAAACTGTATTATCAGAAATATTAAAGACAGCACTAGCTTTACCTATATAACAGTCCTGAATATCTCTCATTTTCCAAATAATTTCCTTATAATTAATACCCACTTTACCCATTACCTTGAGAAATAATCAACTTGTCTTTAACAGAATTGGACAAACCTTTCCAAAGAATTAGACGTGGAGGAGACACTGTTTCCCCAACACCTGAATCTTGCACTTGTCCACCTGGACCACCTGGTCTACCTGGAGCACAAGGTGAAAAGGGTAAGCGTGGAAATCCAGGCAAAACAGGAGCAATGGGATTGAATGGAACAAATGGTGAAAAGGGTGAATAGGGAGATACAGGACTTCCAGGAATGGCTGGACAGAAAGGTCAACCAGGACCAAAGGGAATGCAAGGACTTCCAGGAAGTGACGGACCAATAGGTGAATCCGGACTGCCAGGACAACTGGGATTCAATGGAACAAAGGGAGAAAGGGGTGAACAAGGATATCAAGGAGTTAATGGAACAAAAGGTGAACGTGGAGAAACAGGATACGATGGACAGAAAGGTGACCCAGGACTGAAAGGACCAAAAGGAGACATAGGACCCCAAGGACCACCAGGACCACAAGGAGACATAGGACCCCAAGGACCCCAAGGACCAGAAGGAGACATAGGACCCCAAGGACCACAAGGACCCCAAGGACCAAAAGGAGACATAGGAACCCAAGGACCACAAGGACCATCAGGACCACAAGGTGAAAAGGGACAGCATGGAAATCCAGGCAAAACAGGAGCGATGGGATTGAATGGAACACATGGTGAGAAGGGTGAACAGGGAGATACAGGACCTCAAGGAATGGTTGGACAAAAAGGTGAACCAGGAGTAAAGGGATTGCAAGGACTTCCAGGAAGTGATGGACAGATAGGTGAACCAGGACCAAAGGGATTGCAAGGACTGCCGGGAAGTGATGGACAGATAGGTGAACCAGGACTGCCAGGACAACCGGGACTCAATGGAACAAAGGGAGAAAAGGGTGAACAAGGATATCAAGGAGTTAATGGAACGAAAGGTGAACGTGGAGAAAAAGGTCCACCGGGAAATGATGGACGGGAAGGTCAACCAGGACAGAAAGGACCAAATGGAGATAGAGGACCAAAAGGAGACATAGGACCCCAAGGACCACAAGGACCACAAGGTGATAGAGGACCAGAAGGAGACAGAGGACCCCAAGGACCACAAGGACCACAAGGACCACAAGGAGACATATGACCCCAATGACTACCAGGACCATAAGGAGAGGGAGAGTTGCCGTATTAGAAACAACAGTGAATATAAGGATTATCAACAAATTTACAAACATCAGATCTAAAGTTAATGAAAATATCTGAAATAGTTACAACTTTTACAATTAATTTTCCACTATTAGTAATGTAATTGTGATCAGTTTAAGAAATTAAGTGATTGCAGGTATATATTTATTATAAATATTGTGGATAACCTATAAGTAGTAAACTGGTAACACTGCATATTATCTAAGTTGATTTAAATCAAATAAACTGTTGCAGGAATTGAATTTGGATCCAATATCTTCAAACCATAATTAACAGGAGTGCTGAAGATAACATTTTGCATTAATAGTCAAGCATAATAACTGACACACAACCTATAAACAGGCAGACATATGTACGAGTAGTGGAATGTACCAAAGAGTTTGGAATGTTTATGTATGGGGTAAACAAAAGCGGAGACAGAACACATCTTTGACGCCAACTTCTGGTTACTGGGAATTCCTCATTTAACAGACATCAATTCTCGACCTGTGACCTTTAATTACTTGTACATTTAGTGGTAGTAATGCTAGTAGTAGTGGTAGTTATAGAAGTAATATATTAATGGTAGTGGTAGTAGTATAATGGTAGTAGTAGTGGAAGTAGTAGTGATAGTGGTAAGGGTGGTATAAATTGTAGGAGATGGAGGGGTGTAGGCAAACACAATATCTGCTCCATTTATCATGGCATGAGTATGTGGGTTGGGTCCATGGTGTGGTTTAGTTCATAGGTACATGCAATGGATCATGATGAGGCCCAATCATACAGACCAAAACAGTGCCATCTACGTGTATGACTATAATAATGTACTGATTTCATGGCCTTGATTTTCCAAAATTAAACTTACATATCTGCCATATTATACGCATGGTCAAAGCACTGTTGCAGTTCTTGTTTTTATGGAATGGGATTCATGTGTGTAGTAAAACATATTATAGTCACGAGTTTTCACTTGTGTATATACATGCAGTATGTGTGTTATGTACCTTTAATGTTATTTTATTATGCATTTGTTGCATGCACATACTGTATATGTAAAATTTGTATTTATTTAGACATGAAACAGTTGTTGTTGTGTATGCATATAGTGTACAATGTTGATATCTACTGCAAGAATTGATGTACATGTAATTACAGTCATTTTGATAATACTATGATAGGTGATTACAGTTGGTAATGATGTATAATTACAATTATAATTTATGGCTGGCTTATCGAATCAATGCTTAGACGTGAATCACTAGATATACCGAAAATCAGTTGACTACATGTTTATTAGTGAGCAGTCTCCCGAAGGAGATTTTCTAAGCCAGCCAAAATTTATTCATTAAAAAAATTAATATTGAATGGCTAAAAGTTGTATATCAAGTGAATTCTTCTTTGAAGCTGATAAACAGTATCCTAAAGTTTTACGTGATGTCGAAGAAACCACCAAGATGTACTTTCACATCAATATAAAATGGAAGTAACCTGTGTTTGAAAGTTATCAACATCTCATACGTTGTGTTACACCCCATTTGACTGCAGCATATTATGATATCTTGTGCAATGCTTTACATATTCTACATAAAACTTGAAATATTGACCTAAAAAGCGACAAACTATATTGCCACACACACACACACACACACACACACACACACACACACACACACACACACACACACACACACACATACAAGTGTGATAAAAATATCTCCCATTTTGGTTCCCCATCAATTGCTCATTTGTTTCAAACCGTGAGTGGAGAAAAAAAGGCAGGTTGGTTACTTAACAATTACAGTACATCAAATGTCCATGTATGTAGGTTTCTAACTCAAGCAGTAAACATCCTGTTCTTGTGCCTCATTACACCTTGTGTGCTTGTACGATTGCATGTTAACATTATTAGTAAGACACCTTGTCTAAACATGTATTAACAATAACATTCTGATAATTTGATTGGACTTTTTTGCAGTTGCATGCTAATATTGCTGTGATTGTAACATTGTGCTGAATCATGCAAGTTTACAAAGCATATGCACACACTCTTGCCTGACAATGTACTCACTAATTGAATATTGAATCCTTACATGACTGCATGTTAAGACAATTAAGCGAAACCTTCTAGTGAGGCCACTTTGCCCAATGTATTGTATACATGTACGCATACATGAATGTGCAAATGCATACACACACATGCACATATGCATTCATCCATACACACATACATGCAAATGCATGTACAGTGTATGCATATGTATTGTATGTATATTCGCACATGCACACATACAAGTGTAATAACATGATAGATAGATAAAAACAGTAACTAACTCTGCAATACTGATATACATAATGTTCCTGTATACAGATGAAGTGTTCCATGTGAGTTGATCTGCTGATTGAAAACCAGTGAGAATTGTATCAAATATGCTATGTAACCTAATACCCATAAATCAGTCTATCCTGCCAGGACTGCTGTATAATAGCACCTGGAAACTGACTTGTACTTCAGAAGTATACATTGTCAATGAATATCATTATAAGTGGGTGTGTCCTCCAAGTGACTTAAATAGTCTGTTCTGCTGCACGGTATGACGATACTTCACAATACCATCAATTAATCCACCCTAGAGTGACCACTTTCCAATTCAAGGATTGAGGTTGCATTGTACCTCATAAGTAAGTAAATGATAACTGGCTTAAACCAACAAACAAAATTAAAGAAGACATTTTGTCATATGTAAATCCAATGAATGCGGCCTTAGGAAACTCTAGTACATGTATGTGAGTGTGTGTATCAACCTGCCACTGTATGTGTAAGTGTGAATGCGGATATCTACTTTTGTGTTTAGGGATTTACGTTAGTGTATCTTCATTTATGCATGTATAATGTGTATAATATGTATGTGTGCTTGTAGGTGTTATGTGTATAGCATTGTCACCACAAGCACAAGCAGTACTGCATCACCACCAAAGTGTGTCTTCTAGAATTATAGTTTCTGACACAAGTTGGGCCACTAATGATTATTGTAGTGTACGCCCCCCACAAACCAGGACAGTCCCGAGGAGAAGGACCAATTCTATAGGGACCTCAACTGCATCGTGTCTCAAGGTAATGGACAGGTGATGGTGATGGGGGAGTCACTGCATGCGGATATCTACTTTTGTGTTTGGGGATTTACGTTAGTGTATCTTCATTCATGCATGTATAATGTGTATAATATTATGTATGCATGCTTGTAGGTGTTATGTGTATATATAGCATTGTCACCACAAGCACAAGCAGCACTGCATCACCACCAAAGTGTATCATGAAAGCAGAGTTTCTGACACAAGTTGGGCCACTAATGATTATTGTAGTGTACGCCCCTACAAACCAGGACAGTGCCGAGGAGAAGGACCAGTTACAGGTGATTGATAAACTGGATGGTGTTGTAGGCCTTTATGGCCTGGAGTGTACTACTAGTGATAACGGCGAATGACTGGTTTCATTTGCATGTGCCAATGGTCTATGTCTCACCAACACCTACTTTGCCCACAAGCACATCCATAAAGCCACATGATATCCACCCGACCCAAGTAGACCACCCATCCTCAAGGACTACATCTTGGTGAAGTGTAGGATGATGCCATCAGTCCTAGATACCAGCGTACTTTGTGGAGCAGATATTGACAGTGATCACAGATTTGTGGTCACTTCAATACGACTGAAGCTACAAGGTAGGCCAAAGGAGAAGAGAGGTGGACGTTTTGATGTGAAATGCCTACAAGATGCAGACACTAAGGCAGCCTTTGTGAACACCATAGAACAAGATTTTCAGAGGCGGAGAGGAGAGGGAAGGGTTGAAGACCGATGGAAGGAATTGAAACAGTGTATCTTAGAGTCTGGCGAGGAACACCTAGGGCAGATGAAAAAGAAACAGAAGAAATCGATTAGCGACTGAGCAATGCAAATTTAATTATTGACGCAAAGAGGAAGGTTTGCAGACTGCTAGGGTAGATGGAGAGGTGAGAACCTGACTGGAGAAGGCAGCCACGGTTTACCAGATATGGAGGAGAAAGGTCTTTAGAAGTAGGAGCATTGCCAAGAGGACCAAGGTTCATGTGTTCAGAGTGAAGGTCATGCCTGTGCTTTTGTATGGGGAGAGACATGGGCAGTCACACAGCAGGGACTGAGAAGATTGTATACCTCCCAGATGAAGTGCTTACGAGACATTGTTAGAGAGATCTTGTGGGACCAGAGAAGGAATGAGGACATCCTTGCAGAAACAGGAGAAGTACCAGTGGAAGAACATGCAGTTGAGACTGAAATGACTCCAGTGGTTTGGTCACCTCCAAAGAATGCCAGGTTTCAAGGCTGACATACAAAGAATGCCAGACCACCGGCCACAGCAACAAGTGCTCAAATGCTGTCCACAGGGCAAAAAGAGGAAACCTGGAGGAACCTCTCTCCACTGGATAGATATTGTGAACAGAGACCTGTCCAAGATTGCCAACTGGGAACAACTAGTGAGGACTCTGCCTGCCGCTCAGCCCAACCTGATGATAAAAATTGTGATCTCGCCCAACATCCAACCACGGACAAGGAGTGCTACATGACATGACGTGTGTGTGTTTGTGCGTGCGTGTGTGTCTGTGTGTGTGTATGTGAGTGTGTGTGTGTGTGTGTGTGTGTGTGTGTGTGTGTGTGTGTGTGTGCGTGTGTGTGCGTGCGTGTGCATGTGTGTGCATGTGTGCCTGTGTGCATGCATGCATGTGTGTGTGCATGTATGAATATGTATGTATGAATGTATGCATTTGTACACTGGTGTGTGTATATAGGTGAATATGATTACATATAATCGATAGTACAAAATGGCTTCACTTAAGGTTTCATTTAATTGAGTTATCATGCAGTCTTACAAGGATCTAATATTTAATTAGTGTGTTCATTGTCAGGTAAGAGTGTGTGCATGTATGCTATGCCCTAAGCCTAACTTGCCTGATTCAGCACAAGATTACAATCACAACAATATTATTATGCAGCTGCAAAATGTAAAATCAAGGCAAGTATAAATGTAAGTGTCAATTGTATACATGTACATTTGATTGTTTGTGTACATGTGAGTGTGCGCATGTGTTAGCACAATGTTATCTAAAATTGCAGGTTTCAAAGCTGACGTACATAACATGCAAACATACAACACAGGCAGATTTAAGTATAATACACAGATTGGACAATTATGTACAGCAACCTTGAAAGGGGTGGAGAGTGCATACCAAAACTCAGTACAACTAGATGATGAACCATTTCAGTTCATCCACGTGGTGACTTAGAATCTCTATTGAGGTACATTGATAGTAGGGTCCACATTCAGAATCCTTGCTTCACACAGTATTCAACCAAACTCACACAGGGGAAAACTGACAATAACCAACACATTAGAAGCCAAATGAAATATCATGAATGTGACCTTTCAAAGTCACCTACTCTGGATGTAAACAACCTCTACTATCAGTGGTCCTGCTAGCTATAGACCATGCAAGGATTGACTGTCAGAGGTAAAGAAGGGAAGGATATAGAAATCAGTGATGAGATTACACCTTATCATAAGTTGGTTACCCAGACCATTCCTACATACTCACACATCATCACAGCAGTATAATATAGAAGGTATGACTAGTGTATGGATACATATTATACACCTGCAAATGTGTTTGTACATACATTAGTGTACAAGTGTCTTGTGTGAGTACATGCACATGTGTGCATTTGCAAATAGATGTGTGTGTGTGTGTAAGGTGTTTACAGAATACTAAACTTGCTAGATTCACAGCTCTTGATCATGCACGTAACAATATTAACATTAAGTACATAGTGCAGTTCAGATAAATATGCATAACAACCTTGAAAGGGATTGAGAGTACATACCAAAATTCTGCTTAACTAGAGGATGACAAACCACTCTACTTCATTCATGTGGTGATGGAAGTGTTCTCTTGAGGAACATTGACAGGAAAGTGTGAAGAATTCCCTCACACAGTGTCAAACTAAACACAGACAGAAGGAAGACGAAGTAGCAAATAGCACAGAATGTGGGGTCAGTTACATAAATAACCATAAAACAGTCAATTCACCAGCAATGCTATAAAATAGTATTGTATACACCAGGAATCTAACTTGTGCTTCAGACATGTACACTGTCAATGAATATCATTAAAAGTGACTATCAAATTTGTCTGCTCCACTGTGGTTACCACAAACTAGCACTAACAAACTGAGTGTGTTGGCTTGAGCTACAGATATGGCTCCAAACGTTAAGGTCTTTCTACAAGTGGCTCTTTTGTGCTCTGTGGTGACCACCAGTATTGGGGGTAGCATTGACTTACAAAAGGCACTTGCCACACTTCAGAAGGAAGTGGAGAATCTCAAACAGCAGTCCCAAAAAGAAATAAATTCTTTGGTGACTGAGCTGTATGAGCTGAGGCAGCAGTCAAACCAGGACATCAAGTTACTTCACCAGAGATTAGAGCAAATTGAAGCCAAAGGTTAGTAGCACTGAGGTTCATTGCAAACTAGTTGTACAGTGCCATATCCTGGCTGTGACCAGAAACAGTACAGTGTAACTCCAGCTGGTGCCTTACCCACAATACCATTTGATTATAGTACCTCTGTATAAGTATTGAATATCTGAGAAAAATTATGTGTGTGCAAGCTTAGGGCCCTTAGCCATTGTTGACAAATTAGTCATTTTGAATTAAACAGAGTTATGAGGCTTTGATCCAGTTGGTCCTTGGTATACGGGTCCAATGACCAAAAATGAAATTGAGACTGTCATCGGTAGCAACATTGTGCCAAGTGGCCATGCGTAGCCAGCTCCTTTTCCTGATCACTTCCTCATTGGTATCAGTGGATAGTGAATGGTTGGTTGATTGATTAATCTAGATATAAAGTGCCACTTTAAAAAGCCTATGGCTAACTGTTCCCCGCATTAAATAAGAATACCTGATACCTGAAACTACTGAACCTGTATTATCAGATATAGATAGCACTAGCTTTACCTAACAGTCCTGAATATCTCTCATTTTCCAAATAATTTCCTTATAATTAATACTCACTTTACCCATAACCTTGAGAAATAATCAACTTGTCTTTAACAGAATTGGTCAAACCATTCCAAAGAATGAGACGTGGAGGAGACACTATTTCCCCAACACCTGAATCTTGCACTTGTCCACCTGGTGAACCTGGTGAATCTGGTCCACCTGGACCAAAAGGTGAAAAGGGACAGCATGGAAATCGAGGCAAAACAGGAGCAATGGGATTGAATGGAACAAAGGGTGAGAAGGGTGAACAGGGAGATACAGGACTTCAAGGAATGGCTGGACAGAAAGGTGAACCGGGACAAAAGGGATTGCAAGGATTGCCAGGACAAGCGGGACTCAATGGAACAAAGGGAGAAAAGGGTGAACAAGGAGATCAAGGAGTTAATGGAACGAAAGGTGAACATGGAGAAACAGGACAAACAGGAAATGATGGACAGAAAGGTGACCCAGGACTGAAAGGACCAAATGGAGATAGAGGACCAAAAGGAGACATAGGACCCCAAGGACCCCAAGGATCACAAGGACCACAAGGACCAAAAGGAGACATAGGGACCCCAAGGACCACAAGGACCAAAAGGAAGCAAAGGACCCCAAGGACCGCCAGGAATACAAGGAGACATAGGACCCCAAGGACCACAAGGGGACATAGGACCCCAAGGACCACAAGGGGACATAGGACCCCAAGGACCAAAAGGAGACGTAGGACCCCAAGGACCACAAGGGGACATAGGACTCCAAGGACCACCTGGACCAAAAGGTGAAAAGGGACAGTGTGGAAATCGAGGCAAAAAAGGAGCAATGGGATTGAATGGAACAAATGGTGAGAAGGGTGAAAAGGGAGATACAGGACCTCAAGGAATGGTTGGGCAGAAAGGTGAACCAGGAGTAAAGGGATTGCAAGGACTTCCAGGAAGTGATGGACAGATAGGTGAACCAGGACTGCCAGGACAACCGGGACTCAATGGAACAAAGGGAGAAAAGGGTGAACTAGGAGATCAAGGAGTTAATGGAACAAAAGGTAAACGTGGAGAAAAAGGACATCCAGGAAATGATGGACAGAAAGGTGAACCAGGACAAAAGGGATTGCAAGGACTGCCAGGACAACCGGGACTCAATGGAACAAAGGGAGAAAAGGGTGAACAAGGATATCAAGGAGTTAATGGAACGAAAGGTGAACGTGGAGAAGCAGGACAACCAGGATACAATGGACAGAAAGGTGAACCAGGACAGAAAGGACCAAATGGAGATAGAGGACCAAAAGGAGACATAGGACCCCAAGGACCACAAGGACCACAAGGCGATAGAGGACCAGAAGGAGACATAGGACCCCAAGGACCACAAGGACCACAAGGACCAAAAGGAGACATAGGACCCCAAGGACTACCAGGACCATAAGGAGAGGGAGAGTTGCCGTATCAGAAACCACAGTGAATGTAAGGATTATCAACAAATTTACAAACATCAAATCTGAAGATAATGAAATATCTGAAAATTAATAGTTACAACTTTTACAATTAATTTCCACTATTAGTAATGTAATTGTGATCAGTTTAAGAAATTTGTGATCAGGTATATGATATTTAGTATGATCATTGCAGATAACCTATAAGTAGTAAACTGGTAACACTACATAATATCTAAGTTGATCTAAATCAACTAAACTGTTACAGTAATTGAATATGGATCCAATATCTTCAAACCATAATTAATAGGAGTGTCAAAGGTAACATTTTGCATTAATAGTCAAGAATAATAACTGACACACAACCTATAAACAGGCAGACATATGTACAAGTTGTGGAATCTACCAAAGAGTTTGGAATGTTTATTTATGGGGTAAACAAAAGCGGAGACAGAACACATCTTTGACGCCAACCTCTGGTTACTGGGAATTCCTCACTTAACAGACATCAATTCTCGACCTGTGACCTTTAATTACTTGTACATTTAGTGGTAGTAATGCTAATAGTAGTGGTAGTCATATTGGTAATATATTAATGGTAGTGTTAGTAGTATAATGGTAGTAGTAGTAGTGGAAGTAATATAGTGATAGTGGTAAGGGTGGTATAAATTGTAGGAGATAGAGGGGTGTAGGCAAACACAATAATATCTGCCCCATTTATCATGACATGAGTATGTGGGTTGGGTCCATGGTGTGGTTGAGTTCATAGGTACATGCAATGGATCATGATGAGGCCCATGCAATCATGCAGACCGAAACAGTGCCATCTACGTGCAGCAGGTAGAGCATTGTAGATACACTTCTTTCACCTCCACTTTGACGATGGGAAGTGAGGAGCTGTAGACTTTCAGTATCACGGAATTTCACCATTATATCAATGCCGTAGTGAGCGAAGTCCTACAACACAAGTGACAGCAAATCAACCACAAACACTAAAACATGCACAAAACAAACACTCACTGATCCATGCTCCTGCAGTTTGACCTGCCCTGCACAGCACATTTCTTTGAAGAAGTGACTGAATTTATCGCTGATTTCCTCAACCTGCTGCTTTAGTGCTTCCAACCACCTGTTCTTCACAGTCACCCTCCATGTCTGCTTCTTTTTGAATCAATTTGGTCTGTTTTTCTTCAATCTAAAATAGTAATCAACAAATGTGAATTAGTAGATCAATAAATAGAATAGGATAATCAATTTATACTCTATATTCACTGACTACCAAAATTTTTTTGCTTGCATGTTATGGTGAGCATATGAGACTCCACAAATGCAAAAAAAGAGCAGAAGTCATGCAACCGGAAGTGTCTTGGCAGGAAGCACAAACCCTATTTAAGGAGGGTAACTCGCAAGGCACCCCGACTGCTGAAGACGACCCACAGGGTTGAAACGTCCAGATGAAGAACTCTCTTCACTAGATTGTGTTTCCCAATGTTCATGAATCCAAACAGATGCTCCAAACGAATGAAAAGTTTCATCACTGATGTTGGTAGATGTGGAATTATTAAATAAAATTGGTACACAATAATACATACCTTTCTTCCAAGCTCATCAATTTCTTGTTCCCTCTTATTGTATTCTTGAACCACCTATTGCGTACATAAATATGTTATATGTTAACTAAGTGGCTTCTGAACATAATATACGTAATAGATAAACCTTCAAAAAACTTCATGGTGTCAGTCATTTAGCACAGGAGCGAAATGAGTGTGATAAATAACGCGACGCCACAAAGTGCCATGGTTTAACTGTTCAACTAATGTTCACATGAATTGGTGTGCATACGGAATAGACTAATAGCCAAGTTTCCTAAAGAAATGCCGGAATTCATCGAATTGCCGGGAGATGTTCCTCAATTTCTCAGTGAATCTGAGTTTAACTACTTTCCTTTAATGAGTCCTGAAGAAACACGCCTAGATTCAGCTGCTTTGCCGGCGACCAACTGTTTTCTGACTCCACAGTCACTACATAACGAGTCGAACACGAACGAACGGGAATCAATACCAAAAGGGTGTCTTCATAAGCCCATTCCAATATCACAGATAAGAAAGGGAAGGGAATTCAAAGAGAAAAGAACATCGCCAAAATCGCCGAATGTTTTTGACCGCATTCTCTCAGTTTCCACTGATAGCAGAAATTAGGCTAAATCGGTTTTTGATAGCTGGAACCACAGTAGAGACGAGGACAAGTGGCCCAATTTGTTTTTGGACGAGTGTCCAGAGTCGATCAAAATGGAAAAATGGTGAAAGCTCTTCGCTGTGGAGGGCATGTACAACCGCATATCACCTGTCACACAGCTGGTGATAGTAATTTAACAAATTGACTTGTTCAATTTATATAACATGCTCTTAACACACAGTTTCTAATTTATATTACATGATTCTAATTTAAATTACATGATGAATGATTGAACCTGTGTGTTATGGATTTTTTTACAAATGGGAAAATCCATGGTAACATTAGTTAAATATGTGTATACAACCATAAACATCCTTGTATCCGTACGTGAGTACAAGTGCTATGATACAGGGATGACTTGCTGAAGTAACAGAACAATGTAGGGATGGTCAGAATAGGCAAGCAGTTGGAATGAGCAGACCATGACATGTACCATGACATAGACTATGACATAGGAACACAACAATCCCAACATTGACAGCAGACCGTGTGCTGTATGTAGGATCATGGAATTCCTTCTGTAGATGTCGGTGGTGTTCCTATGGCATGGTCTGCTCTAACTATGTACTTCTACCCAAAATACTACATATAGGTAACACATTTCACCCCGGTTTGCCACATAAAACAGGACCACCATTGTATAACTGCAACTTACACTGGGAAAAAAAATATATCAATGTACGTACAATGTAAATAAATGAATATGCAATTTCAAATGCCATTCATTGTAATGTAATTCAATCACCTTTGGATCTATCCCAGAACGCAACTCTGCTTTGGCATGAAAGAGACGGATTTGTTCGTCCAAGTCTTCACATTTTGAAGGACATTCATCAAATTTCTGAAGGACCATGCAATATAATGATTCAAGCGATAACACATGTATAAACATTCCACTTGGTACCACCACACACAACAGTGTATACTGAACCACAAGGTACATATGATCATGTTGACTCGATAAAACATGGAATGAAAATAATGTTGTTTACTTGTGCTTACACTGTGAGGTGATATATTTTATAGAGAATTTCAAGGATTAGTTTGAACCTTTTCAATTTTGGGTGGAGTGAGTGTGTGTGGTTGGATATCATACATATCATACATATGTCTACTGAGTTACAGTATGATCTATGCATTAAGCTTAGTACCAAGCTTAAGGATAGATACATAAACCTGCATGGTCTGTACATATACATTCGCAGTTCAACCTAGCCAAGTAACACTGAACAATACTCAACAAAACCCCTCTTGTGAATAGACATGTACACATGCACATAATGTATGTTCAAATGTTATAGTGGATGCATCTTCTTTAGATCCAAAGACAGCATGTCTGGATCTGAAACACCAGTCTCTCTCCAAGCAACAGCAAGTAGTTGCTTAGCTTTGTCTTTAAGCCGGTTCTCCTCATCCTGCAGTCTTTTGCATTCCCCTGTGTATATAACATATGTACGTACATACTCATATAGTAAAGACTCTATATGTACGTATGTATGTACTAGAAAGATTAATTGAGTATCAGAACACAGTATGTACATGGAACACGTATGGACATACTAAGTAGTAGAGAATAAGTCGTTTCTGGTATGCACTTAGTGACCTCTTACACATTGTACATAGGACACATGAAGGACCCTTTGATGGACCCTTACACAAGTATGTTTATTCTTATATGTTATATTATATTATATATATATAATCAGTGTTGTGTATGTAATACATTAGTATTGAGTAAACTGGTTATCACCCTTTAGAAAGGCAATTTTATGTATCTGTTATAACAGTTGTACTGGAGCTGAGAGGTGAGAGTAATATTGGACACATTGTACCTTATACGCAAATAGATGATAACTGGCTTGAACCAACAAACAAAATTAAAGAAGGATATAGAAGAAGACATTTTGACATGAATCCAATGAATACGGCCTTGGGAAACTCTAGTACATGTATGTGAGTGTGTGTATCCTCCTGCCACTGTATGTGTAAGTGTGAATGCGGATATCTACTTGTGTGATTAGGGATTTACGTTAGTGTATCTTCATTTACCTTCTAGTGAAACCATTTTGCCCAATCTATTGTATACACGTACACACACATGAATGTGCAAATGCATACACACACATGCACATATGCATTCATCCATACACACATGCATACAAACGCATGTACGGTGTATGTACATGTATTGTATGTATATTCACTAATGCACACATACAAGCGTAATAACATGATAGATATAGACAAAACCAGTAACTAACTCTGCAATACTGATATGCATAATGTTCCTGTATACAGATGAAGTGTTCCATGTTAGTTGATCTGCTGATTGAAAACCAGTGAGAATTGTATCAGTGTCGTGACTTCTTCTATTGTGTGTATGTGCGTGTGATATGTGGGGCTTATAATGGTGTGGGATGTGCTGTAGAACACGGTTTTCAGAGGTTGAGAGCAGAGGAAAGTGTTGAAGACCGATGGAAGGAACTGAAACAGTGTATCTTAGAGTCTGTCAAGGAACACCTAGGGCGGATAATAACGAAACAGAAGAAATCGATTAGCGACTGTGCAATGCAAATTTAATCATTGAGGCAAAGTGGAAGGCTTACAGGCTAATTGAGTCACAGTGTGGATTAGAGGATGTCCATCAATGGAACCAAGACTAAAACAATGAGGATTGGAGATTTGAGATTGAGGATGACGACCAGCCGGCAACCACCCTGAAAGGCAACACACTGGCCTTTTTCTATCTGGGGAGTGAGGTGGGGCAGACTGCTAGGGTAGATGGAGAGGTGAGAACCCGACTGGAGAAGGCAGCCACGGTTTACCAGATATGGAGGAGAAAGGTCTTCAGAAGTAGGAGCATTACCAAGAGGACCAAGGTTCATGTGTTCAGAGTGAAGGTCATGTCTGTGCTTTTGTATGGGGAGAGACATGGGGAGTCACACAGCAGGGACTGAGAAGATTGTATACCTCCCAGATAAAGTGCTTACGAGACATTGTTGGAGAGATCTTGTGGGACCAGGGAGGAAATGAGGACATCCTTGCAGAAACAGGAGAAGTGCCAGTGGAAGACCAGTTGAGAATGAAACGACTCCAGTGGTTTGGTCACCTCAAAAGAATGCCAGACCACCTTCCACAGCGACAAGTGCTCAAATGCTGTCCACAGGGCAAGAAGAGGAAACCTGGAGGAACCTCTCTCTGCTGGATAGATATTGTGAACAGAGACCTGTCCACGATTGCCAACTGGGAACAACTAGTGAAGGACAGGAACCAGTGGTGATCCACCATCCACCAGCTCTGCCTGCCGCCCAGCCTAACCTGATGATAAAATTGTGATCTCGCCCAACGTCCAACCACGGACAAGGAGTGCTACATGACATGACGTGTGTGTATGTCTGTGTGTTTGTGTGTGTGTGTGTGTGTGTGTGTGTGTGTGTGTGTGTGTGTGTGTGTGTGTGTGTGTGTGTGTGTGTGTGTGTGTGTGTGTGTGTGTGTGTACATGCACACAGTCACAACCACGGGCAGTGTGCAAATGCATACATACAAATATGCATACTATGCATATTTGTATGTATGCATTTGCACACTGGTGTGTGTAGGTGAATATGATTACATATAATAGGTGGCTTCACTTATGGTTATGGTTTCATTAAATTGAGTTATCATGCAGTCATACATACAAGGATTTGATATTTAATTAGTGTGTAAGTTGTCAGGTAAGAGTGTGTGCATGTATGCTATGCCCTAAGCATAACTTACCTGATTCAGCACAAGGTTACAGTCACAACAATATTAGTATGCAGCTGCAAAATCTCAAATCAAGGCAAGTATAAATGTAAGTGTCAATTGTATACATGTACATTTGATGGTTTGTGTACATGTGCGTGCGCATGTGTTAGCACAATGCTATCTAAAATAACAGGTTTCAAGGCTGACAAACATAACATGCAAACATACAACACAGGCAGATTTAAGTATAGTACACAGATTGGATAATTATGTACAGAAACCTTGAAAGGGATGGAGAGTGCATATCAATACTCAGTTCAACTATAAGATGATGAGCCACTTCCGAATCTCTCTTTTGAGGAACACTGATGGTAGGGTCCACATTTGGAAACCTTGCTTCACACAGTATTCAACCACACACACACACACAGACAGGGGAAAACTGACAATAACCAACACATTAGAAGCCAATGAATTAACGTGTGTGACCTTTCAAAGTCGCCCACTCTGGCTGTAAACAACCTCTACTATCAGTGGGCCTGCTAGCTATAGACTATGTAAAGATCAACTGTCAGAGGGAAAGAAGGGAAGGATATATATATAGAAAGCAGTGATGATTATACCTTTTCATAAGTTGGCTAACTAGACCATACCTACATACTCTGTTCCTGCTTTTTGTATGATGCCATCAGAACAGTATATAGATTCTATTCTTCTAAGAAGGTATGACTAGTGTATGGATACATATTATACACATGCAAATGTGCTTGTACATACATTAGTGTGCAAGTATTTTGTGTGAGTGCATGCATATGTGTGCATTTGCAAATTGATGTGTGCATGTGTAAGGTGTTTATAGAATACTAAACTTCCTAGATTCACAGCTCTTGATCATGCATGTAACAATATTAACATAGAAACATGGCAGAATTGAAGTATACAGTACAGTTCAGATAATTATACATAGCAATGGGATTGAAAGGGGTTGAGAGTACATACCAAAATTCTGCTTAACTAGAGGATAACAAACCACTCTACTTCATTCATGTGGTGATGGAAGTGTTCTCTTGAGGAACATTGACAGGAAAGTGTAGAGAATAATTCCTTCGCACAGTGTCCAACAAAACACAGACAAAAGGAAGGCAGTAGTGAATAGCACAGAATGTGGGGTCAGTTACATAAATAACTATAAAACAGTCCATTCTGCCAGGAATGCTATAAAATAGTGGTGTATACACCATGCAGGAATCTGACTTGTGCTTCAGACATGTACACTGTCAATGAATATCATTAAAAGTGGGTGTGTCCTCCTAGTGACTATTAAATTAGTCTGCTTGCTGTGGTTACCACAAACTACCACTAACAAACTGAGTGTGTTGGCTGGAGCTACAGATATGGTCCCAAACGTTAAGGTCTTTCTACAAGTGGCTCTTTTGTGCTATGTGGTGACTAGCAGTATCGGGGGTAGCATTGACTTCCAAAAGGCACTTGTCACACTTCAGAAGGAAGTGGAGGATCTCAAACAGCAGTCTCAAGAAGAAATAAATTCTTTGGTGACTGAGCTGAATGAGCTGAGGCAGCAGTCGAAACAGGAAATCAAGTTACTTCACCAGAGATTAGAGCAAATTGAAGCCAAAGGTTAGTTGCACTGAGGTTCATTGCAAACTAGTTGTACATATCCTGGCTGTGACCAGAAACAGTACATTGTAACTCCAGCTGGTACCTTACCCACAATACCATTTGATTATAGTACCTCTGTATAAGTAATAAATATCTGAGAAAAATTGTGTGTGCGAGCTAAAGGGCCCTTAGCCATTGTTGATAAATTAGTCATTTTGAATTAAACAGAGTTATGAGGCTTTGATCTAGTTGGTCCTTGGTATACGGGTCCAATGACCAAAAATGAAATTGAGACTGTTATCAGTAGAAACATTGTACAAAGTGGCCATGCGTAGCCAGCCCCTTTTCCTGACCACTTCCTCATTGTACTGTCAGTGGATAGTGAATGGTTGGTTGATTGATTAATCACCACTCGTAATTAAGTGGGCGTAACTGGAAAGCAATCACACTTATTAGACTGAGTATATAGTCATCCAATAGACGGGATGTGGAGCCTTAAGGGTCCTTTTCACATTTCAGGTACTGTTGAAGTACAAAATTGAAGCCATTGAATGATGGTTATGGGTAATAAGGTGGCTTCTGCTTCAATAACTTAATTTCTCCTGTAATTAATTCATTTTCTTGCACTAATAATGATTATCAGATTTGATAAATTCGATTAATAGATTATTCCTCCCAGCACTACTATAAACCTAATTAAAGTATACTGCTGTTACAATTGTGGTGTGTGCGTGCATGCATATGTACTGTGTATAATGTGTGTGTGTGTGCGTGCGTGCGTGCATGCGTGTGTGCGTGCGTGCGTGTGTGTGTGCATGTATGTGTACATGGATGCATGTATATCCATTACAAGTATTAGGCAAATAAGAAATAATCAACTTGTCTTTAACAGAATTGGACAAACCTTTCCAAAGAATGAGACGTGGAGGAGACACTGTTTCCCCAACACCTGAATCTTGCACTTGTCCACCTGGACCACCTGGTCCACCTGGTCGAGCTGGACCAAAAGGTGAAAAGGGACGGCGTGGAAATCGAGGCAAAACAGGAGCAAGGGGGTTGAATGGAACAAATGGTGAGAAGGGTGAACAGGGAGATACAGGACCTCAAGGAATGGGTGGACAGAAAGGTGAACCAGGACCAAAGGGATGGGGAATGCAAGGACTTCCAGGAAGTGATGGACCAATAGGTGAACCAGGACTTCCAGGACAACCGGGATTCAATGGAACAAAGGGAGAAAAGGGTGAACAAGGATATCAAGGAGTTAATGGAACAAAAGGTGAACGTGGAGAAACAGGAAATGATGGACAGAAAGGTGAACCAGGACTGAAAGGATCAAATGGAGATAGAGGACCAAAAGGAGACATAGGACCTCAAGGACCACAAGGACCACAAGGACCACAAGGAGATAGAGGACCAAAAGGAGACATAGGATCCCAAGGACCACAAGGACCACACGGACCACAAGGCAATAGAGGACCAAAAGGAGACATAGGACCCCAAGGACCACAAGGTTCACAAGGAGACATAGGACCACGAGGACCAAAAGGAGACATAGGACCCCAAGGATCACAAGGACCACAAGCCGATAGAGGACCAAAAGGAGACATAGGACCCCAAGGACAACAAGGACCACAAGGCGATAGAGGACCAAAAGGAGACATAGGACCCCAAGGATCACAAGGACCACAAGGCGATAGAGGACCAAAAGGAGACATAGGACCCCAAGGACCACAAGGACAACAAGGACCACAAGGCGATAGAGGACTAAAAGGAGACATAGGACTACAAGGACCACCAGGAGCAAAAGGGGACATAGGACCACCAGGACAATAAGGAGAGGGAGAGTTGCCATATCACAAACCACAGTGAATGTAAGGATTATCAACAAAATTAATTTACAAGCATCAGATCTAAAGTTAATGAAAATATCTGAAACAGTTTATAGGACAACTTTTGCAATTAATTTTCCACTATTAGTAATGCAATTGTGATCAGTTTAAGAATTTGTGATTGCAGGTATATTATGATATTTAATATGAATATAATAACCTATAAGCAGTAAACTGATAACACTGCATAATATCTAAGTTGATCTTAAAAATCAAATAAACTGCTACAGTAATTGAATTTGGATCCAATATCTTCAAACCATAATTAATAGGAGTGTCAAAGATAACATTAATTTTTGTATTAATAGTTAAGAATAATAACTGACACACAAACTATAAACAGGCAGACATATGTACAAGTAGTGGAATCTACTCATTGACAAGTGTTTGGAATGTTTATGTATGGGGTAAACAAAGAAGAGACAGAACAGATCTTTGACGCAAACCTCTGGTTACTGTGAATTCCTCACTTAACAGACATCAATTCTCGACCTGTGACCTTTAATTACTTGTACATTTAGTGGTAGTAATGCTAGTAGTAGTGGTAGTCATATTGGTAATATATTAATGGTAGTGGTAGTAGTATAATGGTAGTAGTAGTGGAAGTAGTATAGTGATAGTGGGAAGGGTGGTATAAATTGTAGGAGATGGAGTGGTGTAGCCAAACACATTATTATCTGCCCCATTCATCATGACATGGATATGTGGGTTGGGTCCATGGTGTGGCTTAGTTCATAGGTACATGCCATGGATCATGATGAGGCCCAATCATGCAGGCCGACACAGTACCATTTACGTGTATGACTATAATAATGTACCAATTTCATGGCCTTGATTTTCCAAAATTAATTTTACATATCTGTCATATTATACACATGGTTGAAGCAATGTTGCAGTTCTTGGTTTTATGGAATGGGATTCGTGTGTGTAGTAAAACTTATTATAATCACGAGTTTTCACTTGTGTATATACATGCAGTATGTGTGTTATGTACCTTTAATGTTATTTTATTATGCATTTGTTGCACATACGTACTGTATGTAAAAATGAATTAGTTGTTGTTCCACATGCATACAGTGTACAATGTTGATATCTACTGCAAGAATTGATGTGTAATTACAGTAATTTCGATAGTACTTTGATAAGTGATCACAGTCGGTAATGATGTATAATTACAATTGTTATTTACGGCTGGCTTATCAAATCAATGCTTAGACATGAATCGCTAAATAAACCAAAAATCAGTTGACTACATGTTTATTAGCAAGCAGTGAGAAACTTTTGTATGTTGAAGCTTCTGAAGTCGAGCATCTCTGGCCCATTGTGAATGCAATGGACAGTGACATGTGGACCAAAGGAGAGGCCATGCAACAGCTACAAGGAACAAAAACAGATGCAAATGTACAGATGAGCAATGGTCGGTAACATTCCAATCTGTTGAAGGAGATTTTCTAAGCCAGCCAAAATTTATTCATGAAAATAATTAATATTGAATGGCCAAAAGTTGTATATCAAGTGAATTCTTCTTTGAAGATGATAAACAGTATCCTAAGGTTTTACATGATGTCGAAGAAACCACCAAGATGTGCTTTCACATCAATATAAAAGGGAAGTAACCTGTGTTTGAAAGTTATCAACATCTCATACGTTGTGTTAAACCCCCTTTGACTGCAGCATATTATGATATCTTGTACAATGCTTTACATATTCTACATAAAACTTGAAATATTGGCCTAAAAAGCAACATACTATATTGCCACACTTTATCAATGGCATCCCAGAGTTTCCAATACCCCTGATGATGACAGGAAGTTTGAGACTGTAATCTGGGTTAATTAAGGTGGATATTCATTTCTTTGTTAATCACCTGCTATTTCAGACTGTTATCCCAGGAATACAACCATAATATACAATGTCATATTTACATACACACAACTATACTCAACTACTCACATACTACATGTACTATATTCAACAGAGTATTCATCGGTAATATTATTATTGTACATGTGCTGTATACTGTGTGTGATAATTTATACATCAGTTATCATGTATACCTAGGTAATGTGTAGTATGCAGCTTAAATCCCTCCCATATGCCAAAAGTATAAAGTACATACACTTTATGTGTATATCATGTAATTGTTTATTCTTACATGTTATAATATCATAATATATATAATCAATGTTGTGTATGTAATACATTAGTATTGAGTACACTGGTTATCATCCTTTAGAAGGGCAATTTTATGTATATGTTAGAACAGTTGTACTGGAGCTGAGAGGTGAGAGCAATATTGGACACATTGTACCTCATACGTAAATAGATGATAACTGGTTTGAAACAACAAACAAAATTAAAGAAGAATATAGAAGAAGACATTTTGACATGAATCCGATGAATACGGCCTTGGGAACTCTAGAATATGTATGTGAGTGTGTGTATCAACCTGCCACTGTATGTGTAAGTGTGCATGTAGATATCTACTTTTGTGTTTAGGGATTTATGTCAGTGTATTTTCATTTATGCATTTATAATGTGTATAATATGTATGTGTGCTTGTAGGTGTTATGTGTTATGTGTATAGCATTGTCACCACAAGCACAAGCAGCACTGCATCACATCTTCTAGAATCATAGTTTCTGACACAAGTTGGGCCACTAATGATTATTGTAGTGTATGCCCCCACAAACCAGGACAGTGCCAAGGAGAAGGACCAGTTACAGGTGATGGTGATGGGGGAGTCAATGCATCGGTTAGTGAGAAACTGGATGGTGTTGTAGGCCCTTATGGCCTGGAGTGTACTACTAGTGATAACGGCGAACGACTGGTTTCATTTGCATGCGCCAATCATGAATGGTCTATGTCTCACAAACACCTTTGCCCCCTATAATTGTTTGTTTGTGGTCACCACAGCAGAACAGACTATTTAAGTCACTTGGAGGACACACCCACTTATAATGATATTCAGTGAAAATGTATACATCCGAAGTACAAGTCAGCTTCCAGGTGCTACTATACAGCACTGCAGTCCCGGCAAGATAGACTGATTAATGGGTATTGAAATAGCTGACCCCACGTTTTATGATATTCTATATTAATGTCAACATATCCAAAACAATTTGATCTATTAAATATTAAGCTGATATATTTTCTCTAGGGATAGTGTACAGTAATTTGCACTACTTAGTCTTCCCCCTGTCTGTGTTTGGTTGGATACAGTGTGAGGGACTATTCCCTACACCCTCCTGTCAATGTTCATGTAAAGAACACTTTGATTCGATCTTTTTGCAGTTGCATGCTAATATTGTTGTGATTGTAACCTTGTGCTGAATCTTGCAAGTTTTCATAGCATGTGCACACACTCATGCCTGATAATGTACACACTAATCCAATATTCAATCCTTACATGACTGCTGTTAAATCAATTAAGCGAAACTATTTTTGCCCTCCCTATTGTGTGCACATGCACACACATGAATGTGCACACACACACACACACACACACACACACACACACACACACACACACGTGCGCGCGCACATGCACATTCATGCATACACACATACATACAAATGTATCTATGTATGCAATATATAATAATATTATATATAATATATAAAAATATCTCCCATTTTGGTTCCCCATCAATTGCTCATTTGTATCAAACCGTGAGGGGAGAAAAAAGGCAGGTTGATTACTTAACAATTACATTAAATGTCCATGTATGTAGGTTTCTAACTCAAGTAGTAAACATCCTGTTCTTGTGTCTCATTACACCTTGTGTGCTTGTACGATTGCATGTTAACATTATTAGTAAGACACCTTGTCTAAACATGCATTAACAATAACATTCTAATAATTTGATTGGACCTTTTGTAGTTGCATGCTAATATTGTTGTGATTGTAACCTTGTGCTGAGTCATGCAAGGTTACATAGCATATGCACACACTCATGCCTGATAATGTACACACTAATTATATATTAAATCCTTACATGACTGCTGTTAAATCAATTAAGCGAAACCTTCTAGTGAGGCCACTTTGCCCAATGTATTGTATACATGTACACACACATGAATGTACAAATGCATACACACACATGCACATATGCATTCATCCATACACACATACATACAAACGCAACTAACTCTGCAATACTGATATGCATAATGTTCCTATATACAGATGATGTGTTCCATGTTAGTTGATCTGCTGATTAAAAACCAGTGACAATTGTATCAAAGTGTTGTGATGTTTTCTATTGTATATGCATGTGATATGTGGGGCTTATAATGGTGTGGGGTGTGTACCATCAATTAATCCACCCTAGAGTGACCACTCTCCCATTCAAGGATTGAGAACACATTGTACCTCATACGCGAAAAAATGATAACTGGCTTAAAACAACAAACAAAATTAAAGAAGATTAGAAGACATTTTGTCATATGTTAAGTCAATTAAACGAAACCTTATAGTGAGGCCACTTTGCCCAATGTATTGTATGCACGTATGCACACATGAATGTGCAAATGCATACACACACATGCACATATGCATTCATACATACACACATACATACAAACGCATGTACAGTGTATACATATGTATTATAATATTATGTATATTCGCACATGCACACATACAAGTGTAATACCATAATAGATAGATAAAACCAGTAAATAACTCTGCAATACTGATATACATTATGTTCCTGTATACAGATAAAGTGTTCCATGTTAGTTGATCTGCTGATTGAAAACCAGTGAGAATTGTATCAAATATGCTATGTAACCTAATACCCATAAATCAGTCTATCCTGCCAGGACTGCTGTATAATAGCACCTGGAAACTGACTTGTACTTCAGAAGTATACATTGTCAGTGAATATCATTATAAGTGGGCATGTCCTCCAAGTGACTTAAATAGTCTGTTCTGCTGCACGGTATGACGATACTTAACGATACCATCAATTAGTCCACCCTAGAGTGATCACTTTCCAATTCAAGGATTGAGGATGTATTGTACCTCATAAGTAAGTAAATGATAACTGGCTTAAACCAACAAACAAAATTAAAGAAGATTAGAAGACATTTTGTCATATGTAAATCCAATGAATACGGCCTTGGGAAACTCTAGTACATGTATGTGAGTGTGTGTATCCACCTGCCACTGTATGTGTAAGTGTGAATGTGGATATCTACCTTTGTGTTTAGGGATTTACGTTAGTGTATCCTCATTTATGCATGTATAATGTGTATAAGATGTATGTGTGCTTGTAGGTGTTATGTGTATAGCATTGTCACCACAAGCACAAGCAACACTGCATCACCACCAAAGTGTATCTTCTAGAATCATAGTTTCTGACAGTAGTTGGGACACTAACGATTATTGTAGTGTACGCCCCTACAAACCAGGACAGTCCCGAGGAGAAGGACCAATTCTATAGGGACCTCAACTGCATCATGTCTCGAGGTAACGGACAGGTGATGGTGATGGGGGAGTCACTGCATCGGTGAGTGAGAAACTGGATGGTGTTGTAGGCCCTTATCGCCTGGAGTGTACTACTAGTGATAACGGCGAATGATTGGTTTCATTTGCATGTGCCAATGGTCTATGTCTCACCAACACCTACTTTGCCCACAAGCACATGCATAAAGCCACATGATATCCACCCGACCCAAGTATCCATCCTCGAGGACTACATCTTGGTGAAGTGTAGGATGATGCCATCAGTCCTAGATACAAGGGTACTTTGTGGAGCAGATATTGACAGTGATCACCGATTTGTTGTCACTTCAGTACGACTGAAGCTACGAGGTAGGCCAAAGGAGACGAGAGGTAGACGTTTTGATGTGAAATGCCTACAAGATGCAGACACTATAGCAGCCTTTGTGAACACCATAGAACAAGATTTTCAGAGGCAGAGAGCAGAGGGAAGTGTTGAAGACCGATGGAAGGCAATGGAAACAGTGGCTCTTAGAGTCTGGCAAGGAACACCTAGGGCGGATGAAAAAGAAACAGAAGAAATGGATTAGCAACTGAGCAATGCAAAATTTAATCATTGACACAAAGAGGAAGGTTTACAGACAGTGGCAGAAATGTAGAACAGATGCAGGAAAACAGATTGAATATCGGACCCTCAGAAAAGCAGTGAGAAAAGTAGGAAAGGATGACCGACAGAAATGGCTACATACAGTGATGAAGGAGATGGCACACAATCTGAAGAGAAATTGACAAGGAAACTTCTTCAGAAATTTAAGAGACATCAATGCAGACAAAGTGAAACCAACATCAACCATCTTGGATGAAAGTGGACAACCTATCAAGGGCAATGAGGAGAAATTGTCACACTGGAAGAGACATTTAAATGTAGTATTGAATGTGAAGAGCACTGTGGATGAGGAGATGATTGCAAACATGGAAGACCGTTCCACGTCAGACACAGGTGAAGTGACATGGGAGGAGGTCGAGAAAGCCATGGGAGAGCTGAAGAATGGCGAGGCAGCTGGTAGTGATGAGATAGTGGTTGAATTGGTGAAGAATGGAGGACAGGCAATGTATGACTGGTTGTGGGAGGTGTTGAGAGAAGTAAGGAAAACAAAGCAAACACCAAAGGAGTGTAAAAATGCCATCCTAATTCCAAGTGGAAAAATACCATCATACGTAATTCCACTCCATAAGAAGAAGGACTTAAAAGTGTGCAATAATTATCGAGATATTGTGTTACTGAGTATTCCAGGACAAGTGCTCTTTCTCATACTCCTAGAGAGGTTGGAGATCATCATGACCCTCATCTATTTCAGTCACAGTGTGGATTAGGAGATGTCCGTCAATGGAACCTAGACTAAAACAATGAGGATTGGAGATTTGAGATTGAGGATGACGACCAACTGGCAACCACCCATCAGTGTGGATTTCGCCAGGGCCGTGGAACAACTGATCAGAACACGACAAATCATCGAACAAGCAGTTGATTATGGAACGGCAGCACATCTGTGTTTTGTCGACCTCACCAAGGGCTGTGACTCAGTGGACCACGGGCAGCCCTTATTGCCATCCTGAAGAACTATAAAGTTTCCCACCACCTAATTGACATCATCCAAGAAATGTATACCAACCTGTGTGCCAGGTGAGGACTGCAGAAGGTACATCTGAGGATCTGGAGTTCCAGGTTCAAAGCGGAGTCAGGCAGGGTTGTGTTCTGTCTCCACTCCTGTTCAACTGTTTTATGGACAGGGTGCTCAGGGACACATTGGAGACACCATCAGGAGGATGGTCCATCGAGTACACCACCACAGATGGACTGTTCTGACCTACAAGGATAAGACTACAACAACCAGTGATGTTCAGAATGTATACAGATGAATTTACGCTAGTGGCTGAATCAGGAAAAGAACTACAGTTTATGCATATGGTGGACACCCTAGACAAGGCCAGCACTCAATGAGGGATGTCCATCAATGGAACAAAGACTAAAACAATGAGGATTGGAGTGGATGATGACGACCAGCGGGCAACCACCCTGAAAGGCAACACACTGGCCTGTGGAAGCCTTTTCCTATCTGGGGAGTGAAGTGGGCAGACTGCTAGGGTAGATGGAGAGGTGAGAACCTGACTGGAGAAGGCAGTCACGGTTTACCAGATATGGAGGAGAAAGGTCTTTAGAAGTAGGAGCATTGCCAAGAGGACCAAGGTTCATGTGTTCAGAGTGAAGGTCATGTCTGTGCTTTTGTATGGGGAGAGACATGGGCAGTCACACAGCAGGGACGGAGAAGATTGTATACCTCCCAGATGAAGTGTTTACGAGACATTGTTGGAGAGATCTTGTGGGACCAGAGAGGAAATGAGGACATCCTTGCAGAAACAGGAGAAGTGCCAGTGGAAGACCGTTGAGACTGAAACGACTCCAGTGGTTTGGTCACCTCCAAAGAATGCCAGACCACCGGCCACAGGACAAGTGCTCAAATGCTGTCCACAGGGCAAGAAGAGGAAACCTGGAAGAACCTCTCTCCGCTGGATTGATATTGTGAACAGAGACCTGTCCAAGATTGCCAACTGGGAACAACTAGTGAGGATAGGAACCAGTGGTGATCCACCATACACCAGCCCAACCTGATGATAAAATTGACAACCATGGATAAGGAGCGCTACATGACATGACGTGTGTGTTTGTGTGTGTGTGTGTGTGTGTGTGTGTGTGTGTGTGTGTGTGTGTGTGTGTGTGTGTGTGTGTGTGTGTGTGTGTGTGTGTGTGTGTGTGTGTGTGTGTGCATGTGTGCATGCGTGCATGTGTGTGTGCATGTATGAATATGTATGTATGTATGTATGCATTTGTACACTGGTGTGTGTAGGTGAATATGATTACATATAATCGATAGTACAAAATGGCTTCACTTAAGGTTTCATTTAATTGAGTTATCATGCAGTCATATAAGGATCTAATATTTAATTAGTGTGTATGTTGTCAGGTAAGAGTGTGTGCATGTATGCTATGCTCTAAGCCTAACTTGCCTGATTCAGCACAAGATTACAATCACAACAATATTATTATGCAGCTGCAAAATGTAAATCAAGGCAAGTATAAATGTAAGTGTCAATTGTATACATGTACATTTGATTGTTTGTGTACATGTGAGTGTGTGCATGTGTTAGCACAATGTTATCTAAAATAGCAGGTTTCAAAGCTGACGTACATAACATGCAAACATACAACACAGGCAAATTTAAGTATAGTACACAGATTGGATAATTATGTACAGAAACCTTGAAAGGGATAGAGAGTGCATACCAAAACTCAGTACAACTAGATGATGAACCATTTCGGTTCATCCACGTGGTGACTTAGAATCTCTATTGAGGTACATTGATAGTAGGGTCCACATTCAGAATCCTTGCTTCACACAGTATTCAACCAAACTCACACAGGGGAAAACTGACAATAACCAACACATTAGAAGCCATATAAAATATCATGTGTGTAACCTTTCAAAGTCGCCCACTCTGGCTGTAAACAACCTCTACTATCAGTGGGCCTGCTAGCTATAGACTATGTAAAGATCAACTGTCAGAGGTAAAGAAGGGAAGGATATAGAAATCAGTGATGAGATTACACCTTATCATAAGTTGGCTACCCAGACCATTCCTACATACTCACACATCATCACAGCAGTATATAGAAGGTATGACTAGTGTATGGATACATATTATACACTTGCAAATGTGTTTGTACATACATCAGTGTGCAAGTGTCTTGTGTGAGTAAATGCACATGTGTGCATTTGCAAATAGATGTGTGTGTGTAAGGTGTTTACAGAATACTAAACTTGCTAGATTCACAGCTCTTGATCATGCACGTAACAATATTAACATTAAGTACATAGTGCAGTTCAGATAAATATGCATAACAATCTTGAAAGGGATTGAGAGTACATACCAAAATTCTGCTTAACTAGAGGATGACAAACCACTCTACTTCATTCATGTGGTGATGGAAGTGTTCTCTTGAGGAACATTGACAGGAAAGTGTGAAGAATTCCCTCACACAGTGTCAAACTAAACACAGACAGAAGGAAGACGAAGTAGCAAATAGCACAGAATGTGGGGTCAGTTACATAAATAACCATAAAACAGTCCATTCTGCCAGGAATGCTATGAAATAGTATTGTATACACCAGGAATCTAACTTGTGCTTCAGACATGTACACTGTCAATGAATATCATTAAAAGTGACTATCAAATTTGTCTGCTCCACTGTGGTTACCACAAACTAGCACTAACAAACTGAGTGTGTTGGCTGGAGCTACAGATATGGCTCCAAACGTTAAGGTCTTTCTACAAGTGGCTCTTTTGTGCTCTGTGGTGACCACCAGTATTGGGGGTAGCATTGACTTACAAAAGGCACTTGCCACACTTCAGAAGGAAGTGGAGAATCTCAAACAGCAGTCTCAAGAAGAAATAAATTCTTTGGTGACTGAGCTGAATGAGCTGAGGATGCAGTCAAAACAGGAAATCAAGTTACTTCACCAGAGATTAGAGCAAATTGAAGCCAAAGGTTAGTTGCACTGAGGTTCATTGCAAACTAGTTGTACAGTGTCATATCCCGGCTGTGACCAGAAACAGTACAGTGCAACTCCAGCTGGGGCCTTACCCACAATACCATTTGATTATAGTACCTCTGTATAAGTAATAAATATCTGAGATAAATTATGTGTGTGCAAGCTAAAGGGCCCTTAGCCATTGTTGACAAATTAGTCATTTTGAATTAAACAGAGTTATGAGGCTTTGATCTAGTTGGTCCTTGGAATACGGGTCCAATGACCAAAAATGAAATTGAGACTGTCATCGGTAGCAACATTGTGCCAAGTGGCCATGCGTAGCCAGCTCCTTTTCCTGATCACTTCCTCATTGGTATCAGTGGATAGTGAATGGTTGGTTGATTGATTAATCTAGATATAAAGTGCCACTTTAAATAGCCTATGGCTAACATTTCCCCACATTAAATAAGAATACCTGATACCTGAAACTACTGAACCTGTATTATCAGAAATATTATAGACAGCACTAGCTTTACCTATAACAGTCCTGAATATCTCTCATTTTCCAAATAATTTCCTTATAATTAATACCCACTTTACCCATAACCTTGAGAAATAATCAACTTGTCTTTAACAGAATGGGATGAACCTTTCCAAAGAATGAGACGTGGAGGAGACACTATTTCCCCAACACCTGAATCTTGCACTTGTCCACCTGGTGAACCTGGTGAATCTGGTCCACCTGGACCAAAAGGTGAAAAGGGACAGCATGGAAATCGAGGCAAAACAGGAGCAATGGGATTGAATGGAACAAAGGGTGAGAAGGGTGAACAGGGAGATACAGGACTTCAAGGAATGGCTGGACAGACAGGTGAACCAGGACAAAAGGGATTGCAAGGATTGCCAGGACAAGCGGGACTCAATGGAACAAAGGGAGAAAAGGGTGAACTAGGAGATCAAGGAGTTAATGGAACGAAAGGTGAACGTGGAGAAACAGGACAAACAGGAAATGATGGACAGAAAGGTGAACGTGGAGAAACAGGACAAACAGGAAATGATGGACAGAAAGGTGACCCAGGACTGAAAGGACCAAATGGAGATAGAGGACCAAAAGGAGACATAGGACCCCAAGGACCCCAAGGATCACAAGGACCCCAAGGACCACAAGGACCAAAAGGAGACATAGGACCCCAAGGACCACAAGGACCACAAGGACCAAAAGAAGACATAGGACCCCAAGGACCACAAGGACCAAAAGGAAGCAAAGGACCCCAAGGACCGCCAGGAATACAAGGAGACATAGGACCCCAAGGACCACCAGGACCAAAAGGAGACATAGGACCCCAAGGACCACAAGGGGACATAGGACTCCAAGGACCACAAGGACCACCTGGACCAAAAGGTGAAAAGGGACAGCGTGGAAATCGAGGCAAAAAAGGAGCAATGGGATTGAATGGAACAAATGGTGAGAAGGGTGAAAAGGGAGATACAGGACCTCAAGGAATGGTTGGACAGAAAGGTGAACCAGGAGTAAAGGGATTGCAAGGACTTCCAGGAAGTGATGGACAGATAGGTGAACCAGGACTGCCAGGACAACCGGGACTCAATGGAACAAAGGGAGAAAAGGGTGAACAAGGAGTTCAAGGAGTTAATGGAACAAAAGGTAAACGTGGAGAAAAAGGACATCCAGGAAATGATGGACAGAAAGGTGAACCAGGACAAAAGGGATTGCAAGGACTGCCAGGACAACCGGGACTCAATGGAACAAAGGGAGAAAAGGGTGAACAAGGATATCAAGGAGTTAATGGAACGAAAGGTGAACGTGGAGAAACAGGACAACCAGGATACAATGGACAGAAAGGTGAACCAGGACCACAAGGACCACAAGGCGATAGAGGACCAGAAGGAGACATAGGACCCCAAGGACCACAAGGACCAAAAGGAGACATAGGACCCCAATGACTACCAGGACCATAAGGAGAGGGAGAGTTGCCGTATCAGAAACCACTGTGACAGTGAATGTAAGGATTATCAACAAATTTACAAACATCAAATCTAAAGATAATGAAATATCTGAAATAGTTACAACTTTTATAATTATTTTTTCCACTATTAGCAATGTGATTGTGATCAGTTTAAGAATTTGTGATCAGGTATATGATATTTATTATGATTATTGCGGATAACCTATAGTAGTAAATGGGTAACACTGCATAATATCTAAGTTGATCTGAATCAAATAAACTGTTACAGTAATTGAATATGGATCCAATATCTTCAAACCATAATTAATAGGAGTGTCAAAGATAACATTTTGCATTAATAGTCAAGAATAATAACTGACACACAACCTATAAACAGGCAGACATACATATGTACAAGTAGTGGAATCTACCCAAGTGTTTGGAATGTTTATGTATGGGGTAAACAAAGCGGAGACAGAACACATCTTTGACGCCAACCTCTGGTTAGTGTGAATTCCTCACTTAACAGACATCAATTCTCGACCTGTGACCTTAAATTATTTGTACATTTAGTGGTAGTAATGCTAGTAGTAGTGGTAGTCATATTGGTAATATATTAATGGTAGTGGTAGTAGTATAATGGTAGTAGTAGTAGTGGAAGTAATAATATAGTGATAGTGGTAAGGGTGGTATAAATTGTAGGAGATGGAGGGGTGTAGGCAAACACAATAATGTCTGCTCCATTTATCATGACATGAGTATGTGGGTTGGATCCATGGTGTGGTTGAGTTGATAGGTACATGCAAATTTAATGGATCATGATGAGGCCCAATCATGCAGGCCGAAACAGTGCCATCTACGTGTATGACTATAATAATGTACCAATTTCATGGCGTTGATTTTCCAAATTAAACATACATACATATCTGTCATATTATATGCATGGTCGAAGCACTGTTGCAGTTCTTGGATTTATGGAATGAAATTTGTGTGTGTAGTAAAACATAATAATCACAAGTTTTCACTTGTGTATATACATGCAGTATGTGTGTTATGTACCTTTAATGTTATTTTATTAAGCATTTGTTGCATGCACATACTGTTTATGTAAAATGTATATATATTTGGACACAAAACATTGTTCCGTATGCATACTGTGTACAATGTTGATACCTACTGCAAGAATTGATGTGTAATTACTGTCATTGTGATAGTATTATGATAGGTGATCACAGTCAGTAATGATGTATAGTTACAATTGTTATTTATGGCTGGCTTATCAAATCAATGCTTAGACGTGAATCACTAGATATACCGAAAATCAGTTGACTACATGTTTATTAGCGAGCGGTAAGAAACTTTTGTATGTTGAAGCTTCTGAAGTCGAGCATCTCTGGCCCATTGTGAATGCAATGGACAGTGACATGTGGACCAAAGGAGAGGCCATGCAACAGCTACAAGGAACAAAAACAGATGCAAAAGCACAGATGAACAATGGGTGACATTGTAAACTCCCAAAGGAGATTTTTTAAGTCAGCCAATAGTTAAAGTGGGACCTATTTTTATAGGACACATTGGGACCAGCTGATTCGTCCTCTGTAGAGAGGTTGTCCACTCTTCAGAGGTAAAAATGTATTGGCACTATGGGGAAGTTCATTTCTGGTGCCTTAGAAAGTGCCCTTTTAGGGAGGTGATTTCTAAGGTGTTAGGTCTAATAAAGTATTCGGAGTGTCCTTTGATAGAGGTTCCACTGTATTTATGAGATGAAGAAATCAAATGGTTGAAAGTTGCATATCAAATGAATTCTTCTTTTAAGCTGATAAACAGTATCCTGAGGCTTTACAGCAGGGCCGTAGCCATCGAATGTGAAGTGGTCCGGTTTACAGTAATATGTAGACATGGTGAGGCATAATGTAGGGGGGGTCTAGGGGCATGCCCCCCAGGAAAATTTTGGATTTTAGGCCTTCAGAGATAGTCCTTGATGCCAATTTATTTGATAATAATGCATTATAATAGGAATAGAGAATCCATATAATATAGATATATATATTACCTATATAAAATATATAGATTCCTATGCATAACTGCAACAGTGAATTTATATTGCAATTTATACAACGCGAAAAAGATGGCCGATTTCAAAATGCCAGGATTAGGAATTGGGCTAGATTTTGAGCGCAACGACATCTATGAAGGTAATAACTTCAGCGAAGGTCCTCCTGATCCTAGAAGAGATGCCCAAGCGATTCGAGTGCAATTCCATATTGTTTTCTCCCTTAGTAACAAGGGAAAATTTAGAAATATTTAGTTTTGGTACTGGAAAAGTGGTCCGGTTGAAACTGTACCAACCGGACTGGTGGCTACGGCCCTGTACAGTGATGTTGAAGAAACCATCAAGATGTGCTTGTACATCAATACATAAAACAGAAGTAACCTATGTTTGAAAGTTATCAAAATTATCAACATGTCATATACTTCGTGTTGAATTTTGACCTTTGACTGCAGCATATGATATATTGTGCAATGCTTTAAATTTTTCCACATAAAACTTGAATATTAAGTGGCCTGAAAGGTGACATACTATATTGCCAAACGTTATCAATGGTATACCAGAGTTTCCAATACTATGGATGACAGTGATGCAACCAATAAACCTACTAGTTCCCTTGGAAACTATACGCGCCTACCTGAATATAGAATAGGTTTACTGATCTACACTACTGTCATACATATGTGAGAAGAAATATCATAAACCTTTATCATACCTTGGGGGTGAACAAGAAGTACTGGGCAGTACTTCTTCCTGACACAGAGTCCACAATGAGGTTGAATACCTTTCTCTCATTCACTGGATCCATTCCCTATCATTACCATTGACAAAATAACATCATTAAAATATAGAATCAGTCGCATGTGGACACAAAGCTATACCTGGTTGATCTCATCCACAGCTCTGAATGGGCACTTGGTCATGTCCTGCAGTGCCAGCAGGTAGAGCATTGTAGATACACTTCTTTCACCTCCACTTTGACGATGGGAAGTGAGGAGCTGTAGACTTTCAGTATCACGGAATTTCACCATTATATCAATGCCGTAGTGAGCAAAGTCCTACAACACAAGTCTCAGCAAATCAACCACAAAAAACATTAAAATATGTACAAAACAAGCACTCACTGATCCATGCTCCTGCAGTTTGACCTGCCCTGCACAGCCCATTTCTTTGAAGAAGTGACTGAATTTATCACTGATTTCCTCAACCTGCTGCTTTAGTGCCTCCAACCACCTGTTCTTCACACCCTCCATGTCTGCTTCTTTTTGAATCAATTTGGTCTGTTTTTCTTCAATCTAAAATAGTAATCGATACATGTGAATTAGTAGATCAATAAATAGAATAGGACAATCAATTTATACTCTATATTCACTGACTACAAAACATTTCTAGCTTGCATGTTATGGTGAGTATATGAGACTCCACAAATGCAAAAAAAGAGCAGAAGTCATGCAACCGTGGCAGGAAGCACAAACCCTATTTAAGGAGGGTAACTCGCAAGGCACCTCAACTGCTGAAGACAACCCACAGGGTTGAAACGAGCAGATGAAGAATTGAGACTGTGTTTCCCAATGTTCATGAATCCAAACAGATACTCCAAACAAATGAAAAGTTTTGTCACTGATGTTGGTAGATATGGAAGATTTGAAATAAAATTGGTACACAATAATACATACCTTTCTTCCAAGCTCATCAATTTCTTGTTCCCTCTTATTGTATTCTTGAACTACCTATTGCGTACATAAATATGTTATATGTTATATGAACATGATATACGTAATAGATAAACCTTCAAAAAACTTCATGGTGTCAGTCATTTATCACACGAGCGAAGCAAGTGTGATAAATGACGCGACACCACGAAGTGCCATGGTTTAACTGTTTTAACTAATCTTTTAACTAATGTTCACATGAATTGACGTGCTCACGGAATAGACTAATAGCCAAGTTTCCTGAAGAATTGCCAGAATTCATCGAATTGCCGGGAGATGTCCCTCAATTTCTCAGTGAATCTGATTTTAACTACTTTCCTTTAATGAGTTATGAAGAAACACTCCTAGATTCAGCTGCTTTGCCGGCGACCAACTGTTTTCTGCAGTGACTACATAACGAGTCGAATATGAACGAACAGAAATCAATACCGAACAGGTGTCTTCAGAAGCACATTCTAATATCACAGATAAGAAAGGGAAGGGAATTCAAAGAGAAAAGAACACCGCCGAAATTGCTGAAAGTTTCTGACCACGTTCACTCAGTTTCCATTGATAAATTAGCCGGTTATCCACACCGTTTGTACCAAAGATCAATCACAGCAGAAATTAGGCTAAATCGTTTTTTGATAGCTGGAACCACAGTAGAGGCGGGGACAAGTAGCCCAATTTGTTTTTGGACGAGTGCCGAGAGTCGATCAAAATGGAAAAATGGCCGAAGCTCTTCGCTGCGGAGGGCATGTACAACCGCATATCACCTGTCACACAGCTGGTGATAGTAATTTAACAATTAGCAAGTAATAGATAAACCATGGCACTTTGTGGTGTCGTGTCATTTATCACACTCGCTTTGCTCGTGTGATAAATGACACGACACCACAAAGTGCCATGGTTTAACTGTTTTAACTAATGTTCACACGAATTGGCACACTTACGGAATAGACTAACAGCCAGGTTTCATGAAGAGATGGCAGAAATCATCGAATTGCCGGGAGTGAAAATTTTTCGGGGAATCTGATTATAATTGCTTTCCTTTAATGAGTCTCGTAGAAACACACCTACATTTACTGTAGCTGCTTTGACGGAGAAATACGACCAATGTTCTCCACCTACACGTATATACAGTCACTACATAGCGAGTTGAATATGAACAAACGGAAATCAATACCAAACGGGTGCCGTCAGAAGACCATTCTAATCTCACAGATAAGAAAGGATAGGGAATTTAAAGAGAAAAGATAATCATCGAATGTTTCTGACCGCGTTCGCTCTGTTTGCGCTGATTAAAATTAGCTGGTTATTCGCACCAGTCGAGAGTCGATCGAGATTGAAAAAATGGCCGCAGCTCTTCGCTGCGGAGGGCATGTACAACCGCATATCACCTGTCACACAGCTGGTGATAGTAGTTCAACAATTAGCAATTAACAATAACAATTAACCTGACTTGTTCAATTTATATCACATGCTGTTAACACACAGTTCTAATTTATATTACATAATGAATGATTGAAACTGTGTGTTATGGATTTTTTTACAAATGGGAAAATCCAAGGTAACATTAGTTAAATATGTGTAATATACAACCATAAACATCATTGTATCCATACGCGAGTACAAGTGCTATAAAACATTTCTTAAAAATTGAAAATAATACAGGGATGACTTGCTGAAGTGACAGAACAATGTAGGGATGGTCGGAATGGGCAAGCAGTTGGAATGAGCAGACCATGACATGTACCATGACATAGACTATGACATAGGAACACAACAATCCCAACATTGACAGCAGACTGTGTTGGATCATGGAATTCCTGCTGTAGATGTCGGTGGTGTTCCAATGGCATGGTCTGCACTATGTACTTCTACCCAAAATACTACATATAGGAACACATTTTACCTCGGTTTGGCACATAATACAGGACCACAATTTTATAAATAACTGCAACTTACACTGGGAGAAAATAATAATAATGTACGTACAATGTTAAATATGTAAATTGCAATTTCAATACCATTCATTGAAATGCATTTCAATCACCTTTGGATCTATCCCAGAACACAACTCTGCTTTGGCATGAAAGAGATGGATTTGTTCATCCAAGTCTTCACATTTTGAAGGATACTCATCAAATTTCTGAAGGACCATGCAATATAATGATTCAAGCAATAACACATGTATAAACATTCCACTTGGTACCACCACACACAACAGTGTATACTGAACCACAAGGTACGTATGATCATGTTGACTCGATAAAACATGGAATGAAAATAATGTTGTTTACTTGTGCCTACACTGTGAGGTGATATATTTTATAGAGAATTTCAAGGATTAGTTTGAACCTTTTCAATTTTGGGTGGAGTGAGTGCATGTGGTTGGATATCATACACATGTCTACTGAGTTACAGTATGATCTATGCATTAAGCTTAGTACCAAAGATAGATACATAAACCTGCATGGTCTGTACATATACATTCGCCGTTCAACCTAGCCAAGTAACACTGAACAATACTCAACAAAACCACTCTTGTGAATAGACATGTACACACGTACATAATGTATGTTCAAATGTTATAGTGGATGCACCTTCTTTAGATCCAAAGACAACATGTCTGGATCTGAAACACCAGTCTCTCTCCGAGCAACAGCAAGTAGTTGCTTAGCTTTGTCTTTCAGCCGGTTCTCCTCATCCTGCAGTCTCTTGCATTCACCCTGTGTATATAACACATTTATGTACATACTCATATAGTAAAGACTCTATATGTATGTATGTACGTACTAGAAAGATTCAAGTATCAGAACACAGTACGTACATGGAACATGTACGGACGTACTAAGTAGTAGAGAATAAGTCATTGCTGGTATGCACTTGGTGACCTCTCACATATTGTACATAGGACACATGAAGGACCCTTTGATGGACCCTTACACAAGTATATACGTATTACCTGAGGGACGTGTGTACCTCTGGTAGGGCTGTAGCAGACATACAGATGCTTTAGCTTGATTGTTAACTCAAGCTTACACCTTGTAAACAACCGAATCAAAGTGTCTGTATCAGCTTCAGCAGATGCTACTTCAATTATTATATTGTCTGTTTCCGTATAAAATAATACAATTGCATACAGACTATCACACAGTATTGTTATTATGTACCCCGATGCGTGGGCGTTTTCAATCAACTTCAAAAGCGCCGACAGGAGTACATTCGCGATGTACTGGGGTACATTTGTGATGTACCCCAGTTTTTGTAAGTGGCATTATTTAATCTAACAAGCTTCGGCTAGTTACTGAGCAAACGACGAAACTTGCCGAACCCACGAGCCTCGAAATATTTATCGAGCGAACGAGGAAGCTCGCCGAACCCAAAAGCCTCAAAATATTTTCCGAACGAACAAGGGAATCTTGCCAAACCCATGAGCCTTGGAATATATTTACCGAACGAATGAGGAAACTTGCCGAAACCAAGAGCCTTAGAATATCTACAGAAGGAACGAACGAACGAAATAGGAAACTTGCCAAAACAACGAGCCTTAGAATATCTACAGATTCTGAAGGAACGAACGAACAAAATAGGAAACTTGCCAAAACAACGAGCCTAGGAGTATTAACTTTACCGAACGAAAGAGGAAACTTGCTGAAACGAGCCTGAGGATGCCCTCGGCCAATCTATTCCTAACACTTAGTACATCCGCACAGTACACACCAAAAGCGGGGTATAACTACTACATAACTGAACAGTGAGTTACTAGGTGTAATTAATTGGCATATTTACTAACAATTACATGTATACAATAGCACAAATATTCGCAGGTTTTGCCCTGTGATCTGCCCACTCAACACACATCGTATAAGTATAGGACACAAATGAAGGTCCTTTTGTAACACTGGAGAGCATTAAAGCTAAAGAGTACATACTACTGTATTACTAACTGGACACAATTGCATTTCACACCAGACACAATAGAGATCGCAGAACCAGATGTCAAAGGTACACACATAATGTAAATACCTCAATGTGTTTGAGGGCTTCTTCAGACTCTTGGCACCTCTTGACCAGAATATCTCTCTCACATTCAGCTTGAGTACGACGTGAAACCGCCAAAGCCAATCCTTCACACACATTAACATAGTCCTATTGTCAGGCAAGACTCAACAGTGGAGTATCAGCAGAGGAATACCAAGGTACCAACTTACACCCAACAGCTGAGTTAATGCAGCAATAGCAGCAACTCGTTCTTTCTGTACATCTCTTATGGCAAGTTTACACTTTTCCTCTTCAGCCTCAATGTCCACAGCATTTTGAGACAATTGATTAACTCTGCATGTATGTACATATACTGTACGTAGGTCAACTACAAATACACACACATGCATGCAATACATATGTAGGTACAGCATACAAAAAACTGCATTCATGAGGAATTATGTACTACTTCCATAAGCATTGAGGTAGTTAGCATTAAATGGTGATTTACTAATTTCCTTACTTTGTTTTTCTATGCTCGATATTTCCAGTCAATGCCCTTTTCCTCTGTCTCAGGGTCATGATACGGCTCTAACAGACCAATATACAGTAGGTATTTCATCAGAGGCACTACAGGGCACAGTAACCATTGCTGTACCTTTCTCTGTCTAATCTCACTGTCTTCCTGGCGAAGAATTTTCTCTTGATCCATGATGCCTTTCAGCTCTTCTCTCTTACCAGTGATTTGGTCTTCCTTACTCTATAAAGACAATGCGCATGTAATTACCAACAGAATCACAACCAAAAGTCCCAGGGAGAGACCTTGATTTCGGCTTCCAATCTTTGAACTTCTGACATATTCGCTTGATGCATTAGGAATTCCGGTTTACTATGAATGGTAGCAGTAGGCATTCATGTCTTAACACTTCAGTGAAATACAAACTATTAAGTATCAGACAACAATGGTATGTATAATACATATAGTACATACGTATTCATGTACGTACATAATATGTATTTACCTAATTTCTCTGGAACGTGAAATCATGTGATCGGCAAATCGGCTCCTCACCACGGTAAACTAGTGTGTGTGCATGCAACGTAGGCACGTGAAGTCAAAATAACAGATGTAAATACAGCTACTACACCTGCCATAGCACACTACACCAATCATCAATCTTACATCATTCCTGTTGGTGAAGTATCTCAAGCTTCTCAGACCATGGGGAAGGCTTCTTTCAAACTATAACAAGTAATGTTTCATATGTTCAAATGTATGTACATGCGTGTATATGTATGTAAGTATAATGCACGACATGTGTTATGTTGCATGGGCAAATCAAAGTACAAAGTGTGCATTGCACACTTCCATTAACTATTACACACTTATAATAACAATGCTATGTATGGGTGGGTGGGTATACAATAATGTTATTTCATTCAGAAACATACCACATAATAACTAAAGTATTCTGGTAGGGCTGTAGCAGGTACAGCTCTAGCAGAGGTCCTTTAGCTCTTACATGCATAGCTACTGTACATATGTACGTATGTACATGAATGCATACATCTGCAACATGTAGGACCACTACAAGTCTACAGACATAGTGAAGTCAAATTACTACTACTCTACTTCAATGAGAGCAGGTCTGTAATGTCCAACAGGTACACAAGTAATGATATGCACCTGTTCAATTTGATTAGCACTCAACTCCCCTGCAATGGGTATATTGTGAATGAAGTACTTGCCGCACAAGTATTTCAGTATCGGTTCAGGTGCATCAATGTGATCAAGCAACATGGTCTTGAATCCAAATGATCTGCAGACAACGACCAAAAAGAACCCCATGGTCACACAATGCGTAGCCCATAGTCTCCAGTATGTTAGCCCATGATATCCATTACCCATTACCACACAATAATAAAAATAGTATGACCTGAAGCTATAAAAAGAGGTGAACACAAGTTGAACACAGGTATATGCTGATACCTGTATTGGCTCGTGTTACTTTTGTTCACATATGTAACACAAGCCAATACAGGTATCAGCAAATGCATGTGTCGGGAAACACAAGTACAGTGTTAGAAATAAAGATGCAAAGGTGTTCGGACAAATGTCCAAGTACTTTGAATTTGGATTGGACATTGGTTGGAGCACAAGAAACTACGAATATAACCATCGTGTTGAAAACGGAATACAGTGTTTAACAAAACTACGCAGAAATGTTTAAAATGGCTCCTCAAAGAAGTAATCTCGAAGTAATCTGACAACATGCTGCTGACTGGACATGAAGAATCTAGTATATTGTGACTTTCTTTCTATTTTGACTATAAAGTGTAACATAGGAATATTATTTAACCATTATCAATTTTTCAAAGATGTCTTAAGATCAGACACATCTGGAACCAGCCATACTGAATTGTGCTCAGCCAAACATCCGACTCAAACATTTTTGGATCAGACAAATGGCCAAAATGGTCAAATGGTCAATGTTCCAAATGCCAACTGTTGTTTTTAACAACTAGTACAGGTAAACCCAATGAACAGACTTGATTACAATTTGACACAAGCAAACACAGGTGACATGCATACGTACATACACCAATTATTGTATAACTATATACAGGATTATCTTCAGGATAAAAGTCTGTTGAGAAGAGTGTGCAGCAGTATGCACAACTCCTAGGGTAGTATCGGTAGGCACAACACCCAACCATAAAACCAACCTCAGTTGATCCATGGATATATCAGGTCGGAAAGTATCAAGAGGTCTATCAGGAGCAGTGACACCATTCACTTTGAGTTTTTTCTTGTCATGTACCTACGTACATATGTATGTACATATATTAATACATACCTGAATACACAGGTACACAGGTAGGCACCTGCTACATGTAAATTCAGTTTTTGATACATTTGCCATACCACACATCTTGTATTATCAAGTAATGCATACTTGATTTCTGCTTACCTCTGTCATGAACAAATGGAGATCTTCTTTACATTGGGCAACAAATGAGAACATATCTCTTCCGCGAATAACAGACTCAACTTGAGGTAAATATTCTCTGTCCCTACAGTTTGTCTATGAAGCACCAGACAACAGAGAGCAGTGAGTTGCGACCTAGCAAGTCAATGCGGGAACAGGTATAGAGAAGGGCTTGTTTGGGCAATGCAAACAGCTTTTCCTGACTAGTACTAGGGGTCTGAATTCAAAGCCCAATCATTTAAAAGTAGTCAGTGGGCCACAGGCAGAGTTTCTAAAGTATATCACTCTGATCTATACCAACAGTTTTGTATTTGCCAAAATTAATTGGAAGCCACTCTTCTTAAATTCACCTAAGATATCATGTCAGACACACTCATAAGTGCATTGAACACATGTACAGTAAAAACATGTACGTACATGCACATTAGTAGGTATTGGATGCCACTCACCACAAGCACTATAGGCTCAACAATCGGCTTACGAAAACGATGCTGGTTTTCTCTTAGCCATATAATAGCATCATATGTATCTCCACTTTTTTGTTGAAGAAGCATGAGACGGCTATCGGCTTGGTCCCTCTGACGTCTCAAGTATCGCTCCAAATCTACATGAAAGCAATTAAAGTCATTCACATGAGTGCACACAAAGCATTCATTGAAACTTACCATCGCAATCAAACTGAATCCTTTCAATCTCACGAAGTTTCTGTTGGGCTTCAGTCTTCAAGTCAGTAAGGCTCAATTGTATCTCACGTAAACGAGCGTTATTTAGCTCCTGGCTTTCAGCTTGACTTTGACTCATTTCTTCAACCAAGTTATCCAGATCACGTTTGAAACCATCAATTTCCCGTTGCAATGATTCAATTTTCTTTTTCCTTTTTTCTTCCTCTTTCTTCTTCTCTTCTAGTTCTTGCTTTGGTTGTTCTACATTATCTTCCAAATCTTTCAACTTACGTCTGTGTTCACTTATTTTATTGGTGAGAGTTTGTTTCTTTCGTAACAGGTTATTCACTAGGTCTCTACACTCAGCAACAGCTTCTTCCTTGCGTTGTTTTTCCTTCTCGTAAGGTCTTAATTGTTCCTTCAGTTTCTGCAACTCTTTATCCATTTGCTTTCGATCAGATTTACGGTCTCCATAGGCCAATCTGGCATCAGTGTACTCCTGGGTAAACATATGTACATGTAGTGTATGCATACACAAATGCACAAACACACATGTATGCATATACATAAGCCAATCTGGGTACGTACTTGCACATTCGTGTACACAAATACACAAAACATCGTCTCATAACAACCAGGGGTTGATACAGGATGCCAGGGATGAACTTTGGGACCACCATTAGTGACACAGCACAGGCATGAAATAGCAATTGGCAATTCACTGTTTTATATGTACAAGGGTTAAATTTTATATTTCATTTTTGAAGTAAACAGTACTACGTGTACATACATGGTGGAAAATTCCAGGGGTGGGAGGCAATCTCGGGTTCATCCGGTTTCTGCATGAATTCCCGACAAACAAAATACTGATCTACTTACAACCCAGTATTTCTTGATTTTCAAACATTTCACTTCGTTCAAATAGGCCTGCCGGTTTTTAAAACGCTCAACATCAGAAGAAACCATGTCATTCTTCTTCTTCAAGTTTTCGTGCCTAGTTTGATCTTCTCCCAGATCACGCTGCAGGGAAGACCCACTTAGTTATCACACAAACGGCACACTTGCCACAAAGGTTGCTTTGTATGTGCACACCTCCATTTTAGTGAGTTCCGATTGAAAACCTTTCAATTTTTGATGGTCATCATACATTTCAATACCACCAATCTGTAAAAGAACATGAATAATCAAAGACGTCCACCTTAGTCCTACCTACCTACATACACACTGTACACAGTTATATCCTGGCATGATGAATAATAGATTATTTATACCTCAAATATGTACATATCAAATACAACATATTATATGCAATAGAAATGTGTTTACTAATTTCCTTTCTTGTTCTCATGCAATTAATCCTAACAATGAAACTGTCTGGTGACCTGTACTGTATCACTAATCTGTGCTACATGGCTTATGTATGCACAGATCCGCTTTGATCCTCCCCTCAACCAGGCTACAAGTAAGTATATACATTGTATGCATTATGAGCATGTCTACCTACTTAAGTACATGCGGTGGGTACTTACTGCTTTCTCAGTGGCCTCTAACAATTCTTGAGGATTCATTTGTGCAAATTTTACAACCATATCCTAGAAACACGACAAACCACAGGCATATGACACATATGTAGCAAACTACTTTTATTGATATATTATACAGGCACTGTTCGTACATACACATGTATGGGGTGCCATATGCATGTCGAAATTCACCAATTTCATATTATATCATAGATTCATATACTAAAACATATGCTATTATACAGTGATAAATCATGAGCTGATATATTAACCTTGGGTGTACAGTACATACGTATGTAGTAGTTATGTCCTTCCTAGGTGTGCTGCAGCGGATATATAGTGCCTGATGGAATTCCTCGGGCTTCGCCCTCGGAATTCAATTAGGCACTATATCCGCTGCAGCACACCTAAGAAGGACATAATTAGCTTGTATCCTTTCAAGCAGCTGCTGGATAGCAATTTGTTCTATGTTCGATGGATTCCTCAGAGTCTGCAGATCTCTTTAGTTTTTTAAACGAAATAACAGACTGGGATACTTTTCAATCAACAGATGAGCTAGAAGTGCAGTTTTTAAAGGTCCTTGAGGACAATATTCATCCGCGGCCGCCACGTAGAAACGAGGAACAGCCGCCACCCCTGTCCGGCCCGAAGGAACAACCTCAACCCCCGATTCACCAGGAGGAGCAGCCTCCGCTCTCGAACTGCAAAACAGATGACAAGGAGAATATTTCACCTGCAGAAGGACACTTCCCTACACCTCCTAGCAAGGAAAAGGTTCGTGAATTATCGAAGCCTTTTGTACCAAAGAACACTAAAATCTCAACTGATTGGGCCGTCAAGAACTTTCGAGATTGGCTACAACATCATAACGCAACATCAGACAGGCCATGTCCAATCGACTTACTCGAGAAAGGTTCTGCGCTGGAGATGAATGAATTCCTGTCTCTGTACGTGATTGGAACCTGAACAAAAGCGGGAGAACTGTACCAGCCGCGTACAATAAATTCCCTTCTGACAGGCTTACTGCGTTATATCCGAGTTAAAAATCTTGCCGGCAATCGTCTAAACTTTCTAGAGAAGGGCAATGAGGATTTCGCTGGGCTCAATTCAGTGTGCGACAACGTTTTTCAAGACCTACGTTCAAAAGGAATAGGAGCCACGATAAACAGAGCTGAAATGATCGCGAAAGAAGACGAGGACTTTCTGTGGAAAACGGGCGTTCTTAGGATTCAATCTGCAGAGCCACTTTTGAATGTTGTTTTTTACATGAACGGTAAGAACTTCCACCTTCGTGGAGGTGCAGAACACCGAAACCTTCGCATCTCACAGCCTCAAAGATACAGCAATCCAGACAAGTACGTTTACATAGAAAACGGGTCAAAGAACAGATCAGGAGGAATCAGGGATTTCCAAAATGAATCCAAAGTTGTTCCAGTCTATTCCAACCCAGCTGCCAAAGAACGTTGCCATGTGTACTTGTTGGACTTGTACTTGTCCAAATTACATTCAGTCGTCAGACAGAGTGACACCTTTTACGTGAGGCCAGCGAAGACTTCTGACGAGGGTGGTGTGTGGTTTACCAATCTCCCAGTTGGTAGGAACACCCTGTCTAAAATCACCAAGACCATGTTTTTGAAGGCAGGCATAACGGACAAGAATGTTTCAAATCATAGTTTAAGGGTAACAGGAACAAGTGAGCTTTTCTATAGTGGTGTACCTAAAAAAATTATACAGCAGCGAACTGGGCACAAGTCACTGGATGCCCTTCGTTGCTACGAACGGACAACATCCTCCCAAGAATAAGCAGCTAGCAACATCCTTACAGCAGCAGGCCAATGTGACAAGCCAAAGTTATTTCTGGCTGAAGTGAGAAAATGTGAAGAGAAAGAGGCCACTCTGTCCAATTCTACCATCAGTACACCAAACCCAAGCAGGAAAAGACAGGGAATGCCACCGAAGTATCTGTTTCAGAACTGCAAGGTCACTATTTTCCAGGGATATGACGACTGTGATTCATTCGATACTCTGATGATGAACAACCTTGACTCTCTTCCGTAAGGATCGCGAACGTGAACAAAACAAGGAACTACTAACGATTTAAAGAAACTCTTAAACTTTACTAGACTGCTGTTGTGTTGTTGTAACCTGATTTCAATAAATTGCTACGCTGTGATTTTCGGCGGTTGATATGGTAACTAATTGACATTAATCAAATGATTGGTAGCTATGGTAACTGAGTGACGTTAATCAATTGACCACGAAGTGTGCACATATCAAAGGAAGTGTGCACATATCACATATATGTGCACACTTTTGCCTTTGATACGCCTACGCAAAAGGATACAAGTACGTATATAATATGTGCATACATACATGTGGTACATATGTTGTGTGGGCAGATCAAAGTGCAAACGTGTGGAAATATCTGGGCCATTGCACACTTCCCATTGCTATTGCACACTTGTTATTGTTATTGCAATTTGTCAATTAATTGCCTAGCAAATCATTGTTTTGCTATAATAACAATGCGTGTGAGAGTCAGTATACAATTATATAATTATATAATTATATAATATAATTACAGTATATGGAAACACCACATACAGTGAAAACTCGTTAATCCGCTGCAATTCATTTTCAAAGAATATGGTGGATTAATGAGTTTGGCAGATTAACTGGATATTCATTGGTACTTGTACGTTATATTGGTACTGAGTAATTGTGGCAGGTTAAAAGGTTTAGCGGATAAAGCGGTGGCGGATTAATGAGAATTCACTGTAACAACTTGAGAACATACTGTACCTATGATGTCCAATTGACAGTACCTGCTAAAGTCCTATCAGAGGTACTTTAACTATTACAATTATACATGCACTGTAGTGTTATTCACAATAACATACCCACCTGAGGTAAGAATTGGCAGTGGTTGGATAACTGAATATTGAGATTTTTTACAACCTCTGTAATCTGTAATTCAGGATACATGCAGACATCAACTCAACAACAAAATATTCATGTAAAATATAACATATAAACAAAGCTATACTGCCACAATAGACCGATTGCGCATTGACATCATCCTTTCCGGTCATGAAGACCGGAAATGGTCGCGAAGGGTGTTCGTCGTATAGATTCTCATAGTAAGACGTGTTAATAGGTTATATTTTGTCCTTGGGAAAGGAGATTTCGGAACTGTACGTATTTATTTCTCGACTGATTGTAAATATGCCACACCGCGGTGCTGTTCCCGGTTGTACATCCAACAGCAAGACTTCTCTACAGGTGTTTTTCTTTCCACAAGTTTCCATCTGATGCAGCTCTTCGTCGTAATCGGGCTAAAAACATACGTAGAGTTGAAAGTAAGGGAGTTTGGACTATTAACAGTTCCACACGTGTGTGTACTAAGCATTTTACTGCCGAATTGTACCACATAAATTCGGTATCAGGTAGAAAAAGAATGCACAAGACCACATGGACAAACAGAATCTTAACATCCAAGTCCAAGTAGGATTGCAGCCCACTTCCAGCAAGAGGAAAGCACCTGCCAATGCCCCAGATGGAAACTTGTGAAAGGACGTGTGGAGAAGTCTTGCTGTTGGATGTACAGCCGGGAACATGCAGCACAGTGGTGTGGCATATTTACAATCAGTCGAGAAATGTATAGAATACGTATGTACAGTTTGGAGAATCTCTTTTCACGCAGGCAAAATATAAGGTCAGAAGAAATAACAATCATATCTAAGCACGTGTGGACTATTCTTTGACGCTACACGAGACAGCAAAATATATCCATCGTTTACACATACACTTATGAAGACGTACATCTATAACCACAGCTATACGGCGATCACGACGGAATATAACACCGGTATATCACATACCGCTGAACCGATTCAGCTTTTTTCCAGATCTACAAGCACTTCGATAGGCTAGCCATCATTTCAGCTGTTCAACGTTCAAATCGTTGGGAGATTTTCCACCAGGCTAGAGCCAGGAATGTCCTTTTTCGACAATCGGTACGTGTTCCCCATAGTAAAATCCTACCCATGACACCCTTCGCGACCACTTCCGTTCTTCATGACGTCAATGCGCAATCGGTCTATAGGCATAGCTATCACAATACCCACAAGGACATCACCTGCACTTGCATACATACATATGAATGTACACTAGCTATATTTTTACATTCCTAACATACACATCAAGAAATTCACACACAAGTACAGTTGTTGATTATTACCTGCTGCTCTTTTGCTGATACACCATTGAGCTTCCACTCCGATCTGTTGTTTTCAGCAGAGATGGACCGCTTTATAGTTTGTGGTCTACTGTTTTCTCCAGTGTAGAGGTCAATTTCTACCGAGCCATCCTTTTTACCATGTTTCACAAAATATTTCATCTACATACAATGTATGACATATGCACTGTATGTATATACATACATAAAATACATTATATGCACACAAGTTGTATAAGGATGAATTAAATGCCCACTTTTATGAATTCAGGAGAGAAATGGCAACATTCATACATTTAGTGGCATTACTTATGTACACCATACTGTACACACATACATACGTACATGTGTATAGTCTATACGAGTATAAATTACCCGCCCTACGGGCGTATTCGTCCATAAACGTGTCATGAAAATGGGGCCTTTCAAGTACGGTGGATAGTACAGCTTCGTTCGAATTCTAAAAGAAAGGCCTAAAACAAAACGCCAACCCCCTTAGTATACTCCACGGGTGGCATTGAGGACGTCTGGCAAATTTGGCGTCGATCAGATGCGAACCATCGGAGGGGTTTGCAAACAAACAAACAAACACAGACCCCGTGAATTATAGTAAGATGCATAAACATTGTACACTAGGTCATATAGAGTAGGAAATAGTTTAACCTTATACTGAGGCCTTTCTAGTTGGTTTTTGGGTGTAAAGAAAGGACCTTATAACCTGCTAATATCCAGGTATGCTAATGGTTGCACTTTCATTCGCTTCTCCATCTGCCGAGTTTACCTGTCAGAGGTCCTTGCAAAGCAATATCTGCTGCCTTGCTCAGTTCAGTGGGCTGAAGGAAGACCTACGTTGATGCATGCACATATGTCTTAGACCTAGTCAGCCTCTACTGGTGCTATTTGTTCACTGTGGATGTCTACCTACACACACTTGCCAGGACTGTCAAGGAAATTGTGCGGAGATGATTGAGAAAACTTTACTGACTTAAAACTTTTGACAATCTAGTTAATGGATAATACGTATATGAGCATTCCATATTTCACTGAATCGATTCTCATACTATTGCAGCATACATAGATATTGTGACAGGGGAACAGTAGTTACATAACCCAGGTGGTTCCAAAGTTGAGTTTTACTGTATATGCCCTCAAGTCTTACCTCCTTAGCCCGTCCAAGTAGTGTGGAGCTGCCTGCCAGTCCGAGGCATATGGCACACACAATGCTCGACTTTCCAGTGCCATTTGGACCAAGGATGACATTGAGGCCAGGTGATGGGCGTATCTCGGCTTCGTCAAATGTTCTATACAAATACATAAAGAAATAAACCCACTCATAAGATAGGTAAAGTACATACATACACAGAGTTTCCATCGTCCTCCAGGATCTTGCACATTGCGTAAAAGGTATATAACAGCTTTTTTAACAGTGACATTATCTATGTATATCTCAGGATTCCATTGCAAAGGTTTCCTCAAAAAAGGTATTGGTATGTGCACTAAGCACCATTGGGTTGACACAGTGGTTTGAAGTACATGGATATGTATGTAGATTGTAGGTTTGAAATATATAGATATGCATAATTACCGTAAACGCTGGTTGTTAAGTGCCGGCGCTTATAGGTGTGGCAGCAAGGAAATAGGTGCTTAATAAGAGCATGCGCTTAACAACGGTGCCAAGTATTATATCGCTGTGAGGAAATGACCTCTGGAGTTTCTCATACCCAAGAGTACGATCTATCCAGTGTAATCCGAGGTAATCACGTCTAAAAAGTCATCCGGACTCCTATCAATGGAGAGCAACTACTCGTTGAGAAAAAGGAAGGCAACGAGAACAATACTTTTCCTATTGCGTTGGCGCTTAATAAATGTACCAATAGTACAGGGACAAAATAGGCACTTAACAACAAGCAGCACTTAACAACCAGTGTTCACGGTATATGCAATCAAATTTCTGGTCTGCAACAATTTATCATGACAATTACAGTCATGATAAAGCAATCCACCATTATATCTATGATATTGCATCAAAAATGATAGATTTCTTAGACTATATTCTACATTTTTAGAAGAATAACAGACACTTAACAAATACGTATACGTACGTAAGTACGCATAGCAATCAAAATACACACGGCAGGAGCTAAACTACAGTACTATGTCCCCGAAACAGTCGCATAGAACCCAAAGTACGTACATATGTGCTTATAGGTAATAAAATGTCACCAGCCCATTAATACTGTATTACATACTTCAATGCGAATGTACTAATGTACATGAAGCATCAAACAAGCACAAATGCACCACACACAGCTCCACATTACAAGTGTGACATGAGACTGTATTATTATACATACATATGTACATGGGTATGAACATAGATCAAAGTATAAGAATTCAAAGAGGGTACACTTCCGGATCGAATAGTGACAAATATGAACAGAAACACACAAAGTGTACACTCCCACATGGAAAATACCCACTACAAGGATGAGAAAACATACACACGGACACAGCTATTGAGTAGCAGGTGCAAAAGTGCCAATTCTAGACCATAAGCACATTATTGTAGTAAATGGGATACCACACAAGCTACAACTTGCATTCAAACCAAGGAAGTGATACCAAGTTAGCTCCATATAAACAAGTTCAAGGCCATTCAACTCAAGAGCAGGGTGTGAGTACCAATAAACAGACAATACATGAAGAGCAGTGGGGCGGAACAAATAAGATCATTGACAGAATTACATTAAGAGGTCGTCAATAGGAAACCATAAACAACGGTATCAGATTCCCAACACACATGTGTATGTACATACATATGTATATAAGCTAGTGCAACTCTTCACACTGCTCATACGTACGTAGGTCACAACGAAATGAAGATGACTATCACCTATTGGTTCTCGATGTTAGCACTCACTTACAGTGCAATAGGCTTTGCTGCAGCTCAAGGTAAGCAACTCATTGTAGTAATCATAAACGTATAGGGATATACGTATGCATACATTATTATAGTGTGTATGTGCACAGTTGTGTTCAGATAACAGTAGGGGATCAATAAGTTACAGCAAATTACTTAATACTTGCAACACGAAGGTTAACACCACTCTCACTCCATTTATTACTAGATTTTAGTGACTTCTTTGATGACAATTTTGTAACCCAAGCAATACGAGAGGCTGATGTTCAGATGGAGCAGGTGAGACTGATGAGAAGAGCAGAGGAAAACCAGCCATTCAATCCCTCCGACATGACTGCAGGTGAAATATTCCGAAAATTTTTCAAAAGGGATTATCCTGAGGCAAGAAAAATTGCTGACAGTCAAATGATGTTTGAGTGGATGGTACACCGCGTTGATAAAATGAGAAGATGGACAGGAAAACCTGGAGAAGGGATACCGCCTGCCGCGCTGAACAGAATGCTGGAAGCCAGCGAATGTGATTTGAGCATTCCTTCATGTCCTCCCATAACCAGGACCGTAAGAACAATATCTGGAGCCTGTAATGACCTGAACAATCGACTAGAAGGTGCTGCTTTTCAGCCTTTCAAAAGGATCATCCCTCCAGCATATGAAGATGGAATCTCACAACCTGTCGGATTTAGCCAGACATTCAGCCTCAGAGATCCCCGACCCTTTAAGCCTCCTCGTCCCTCAGCTCGCCTCATCAGTGAAAGGATAATCAAGGATCTTCCACAAGTGGAGAATCTAGCCACTCTGATGCTCATGCAGTGGGGCCAGTTCATTGACCACGACTTTGCTTATCTCATTGAGGCAAGCGTCCTCTCTGAAAAGGAGGAAGAATGTGAGGGATGTGACCCCATAGGTGAATGCCTACCAATTCAAGTGCCACTTGATGATCCTGACTTTGGAGAGAACACACCAAATAGAGCAAACTGCTTGAGATTTGAAAGAGCAGCTGGAGTGTGCAGGCCTAGGATCTTTGGCATATTCAACCCACGTGATCAACTAAACCAAATTACAATGTGGTTGGATGCTTCTATGGTCTATGGTTCCACTAATGAAGAACAGCCAGGTTTAAGAGCCTTCAGGGATGGACGGCTACTGGAAAGCAATGATGGTAATCGGTTTATGCCTATAGACCCCTCACCTCGCATGCCTTGCTTACCACCCCGGCCATGTTTCAGGGGTGGAGACTTGAGGGCCAATGAACAAGTGGCCCTCACAGCAATGCACACTATCTTTGTGCGGCTCCACAACAACTATGCTGAGAGACTAGGCAACATAAATCCGCGCTGGAATGACGAAAGAATTTTCCAAGAAACACGGAAAATCATCATTGCAATCATAGAGGCTGTTACGTTCAAAGAATACTTGCCAACAATGTTGGGAGAGCAACTATTCAATCAATTGATAGGCGAATACAAAGGCTACAATGAAAATTTGGATGCCAACCTTCCAAATGCATTTGCAGGAGCAGCATTTCGCATTGGACACAGCCAAGTACAACCACAGCTAGAACGACTAGATAGAAATTGGTGCACTATAGGTGCCTTGGACCTAGAATTGGCATTTTTCAATCCAGAAGAGTTTGTTAGGGGAGGAGGAACTGATACACTCATTAGAGGTTTACTAGACACAAAATCCAGAAAACTAGATGAGTTTGTGACAAAGGTCTTGACCACCAGACTTTTTGCTCAGAGTAACGCCAACAAAATTGGAATGGATCTAGCATCACTGAATATACAAAGAGGCAGGGATCATGGGCTTCCATCCTATAGAGTGTATAGAAACTTCTGTACAAATCAACTGGGTCTGCGTGGCGAGTTCAGAAACAACAAAACAAGGCAGGCTTTTATTGAGTTGTACGGGTCAGAAGATGATGTCGACTTGTGGCCAGCTGGGTTGGCTGAGATTCCCCTACCAGGAAGCCTTCTTGGACCCACCTTTGCTTGTATTTGGGCCATAACATTCCGTGATATGAGAGGAGGGGATAGGTTCTGGTATGAAAATCCAAACGTATTCACACCCAACCAGCTAGCTGAAGTTCAGAAGATTACACTGTCCAGAGCACTGTGTGAGGGGTCAAGTGGTATCAGGAAGATACAACCAAACGCTTTCTCTACAGTTCAAGCACAACAGAGCTGCAATACCCTTCCTGCGATCAATCTGGAGCCCTGGAGGGAAGGTCCACTGCCACAGTGCTGGATAAAGATACAAATAGTCAGTCCACGTCACACCAGAGGAATCGCTAGGACCGTGTGGAGATTTAAAGACAGATCCAACGAATTTCAAAGAGGAGAAAGAGTGATCACCATTCCAGATGGGGAGGAAATCAAAGGAGCATGTGTCAAATTTTCGTGTCCACTAGACAACCAGCCAATAATCATGGCTGTGAATGCATTCGTAAGGGACAGGACTGTAATCAACAAAGCTATCATCGGTAACCTCCCCAGAGACAGGTCATCCTCCCAGAGAGTGTACAGGGCAGAGCTCACTGCCTCGACGACCTTTGGACCTGAGGTTGGCATTTATAAAGACATAGAAACTTGCAACACAGGGGGAAACCCCCATGCTCCTACCAATGTTCTGGATATCCATAACAGAATTGCTGTCAAATTCACATTTGCATAATCACAAACATAAGTCATCAGTAACACAATTAATTTAATTTCATTTTTCACTATTTACATGAAGGATAGAAAATCTTTAATTCGATCATCTTGTTCACTATCATCCCACAAATAGTAGCAGAAAATTAAAAAGAAATGAATAGTACATAAATATATAGTTTCAGGATACATAAATATAGAAAGAATTTTAATAGAGCAAACCTAATAAAGTACATACATACGTATCTGAAAAGGTTTCTATTGAAAGCAAGGGTACACTACAAGGGTGAATCTCAGGTTCTCCTGAGGTCTATACGAATGCACACACACACACACACACACACACACACACACACACACACACACACACACACACCAAAAAACAATACACACTAATCAGGTTAGATCATACAAGTTCCTAACCTTATTTCATACATACCTGATAATATAAAGTACTCCAATAAAAACACACACAACATGCCATTTTACGATAACGATACTTTCTAAAATCTTTACTCTTATCTTCAGTGACAAAGTGAAACAACCATTGCATATAAATTTTTCAGCAACAATTCTTTCCCATTTCAGGCACTGACACAACAAACACATTCAATATTGAAGTTGCTTAGCAGTTGCCAACATGAAGTTGCCATTAAAAGCCTCATATATAGCGCAACTTGGTTTCTTTCAAGCTTTCAAGGCTGGGGGAGTTAGATCCATACCGAGGTTAGGACAAAATGGTGTTTTATTCTTTCTTACAATTGAAAGCACCCTCTTTTCATCAGCATTGGAATGGGGAATAACTACTGGGTAATAATAGTTTAGCTACCTTGCATAGTGTTTCGCATATATACACAGCCAGGTCATGATTTGCTGGTGTTTTGTATCCTGGTTTGGTGAAAGATCAAAGAGAAAAGTGTGCACACATCAGGGCTGGAAACACAGGTCACTGATGTGTGCACAGTTCACCAGACAGGTTTCATTGTTGGGATTAATTGCGTGAGAACAAGGCAGGAAATTAGTAAACACATTTCTATTGCATATAATATGTTGTAAAGGACTATGCGCATATTTGCCGTATAAATTGTCTATTATTCGCCACCCAGGATACAACTATTACATACAAACCTGGTGCCCTGATCATGAGCTGCTGGGTTATATCATATCATAATTGATAGAGGTGTGTGATCATTATTTGTTGTGACTACAGTCAGCTGCTTGGGGAGTGGTAATGGCCATGAATAAGATTATTTGGGCAATGGTTATCATTATGAGTGAGATTTGAACTTTTGGGAGTGAGAGTGTGAGACAACACACAAAAGCGTGAGTCTCACCATAGACCCTTTACAATGCCTGAGAGAATGGTCTCTCACACTCAATGCACGAGACTTGGTAGGCCTACCCTAAACTGCTAGGATTAGGGTTAGGGTTACTTCTACATTGATTAATAGCTGATCCAGACGCTGGACGTGATCCCAAACGGGCCCTATTCCACACCACGAACCTTATTAGTTCATAGATTACCAACTCGTAGGCACTACACCATGTTACAATCTATATTGGTACAAAATGACCCTACTTATGAGTGGAGTGTACATTATGTATTACCGGCCTGTTAGGAAATGCCTTGCTGAGCTGACTCCGCCGTAACACACTGATACACGACCGAATACAGTACATAAAAAGATCACTCTCGTAATAGATACCATGATCATATAGAATTGAACGATTAACTTACAAAAAGTTACGTAACTTTATGCGAACAATTCCTCCTTTCATATAAGAACTATTTGAGGGTATTCTTCTCGGAACAGGGACATCACCATCATCAGGAGGACTTCTAACTCGATGTTTAGGGCGTTCCGCCATATTTGGCGCCTTTTTGGTGTAGCATCTACGTCACGAGTGCTAATCGACGTACAGGTCTGCGTACCGGTACCGGTACCCACCATTCCCTTGAGGATCGATGTATTATAAGTGCTATACATACGTTTGTGTATTGCATGTCTGTATACTTGGACTGTGCATGTGTCTACCTCAGTGTACTTGCTGAATGACCTTGATGACAATGAATTTGCAACAAGTGAACTTTTGCAATCAATTTCAGCTAGTCCATCCCATGTAAATATGAACAACGCCACTGTAACAGCTATGATGCAATGCAGTATTACAACTGTTCAAAGTTGTACTAAAATACAATTCTCATAATCAGGTAGCACTACTACTAACTAATGTATAATACAAATAATCATTATTAATTTCAGTCACAAATATACGAAGGAATGATGAGGATATTATTGTGTCAAGTGCTAGTCATTCTTCTTGAACACTTTTGATTCTTTACATGCCTCCCAGAACTTGCTGCTACATAGAGCACTGAAAGATACAACAGATCCAAAAACGTCAACAGCCATAGCTGCAATGGCGAGCCCAAAGCCATGTGACAGGCAGCCGTCAAATGGTTCACCATTTCGCGAGAAAAACCCACTGAAACTTCGCTCAGCATCTCCAAATATCCAAGCTGCGATGGCTAAAATTAGGGCTGACATAGGAAGAAACATGTCATAAAAAGAGCTCAATTTTGTACTATTGTGCACATCTTACCAGTAATGATGCCACAGAATCCGGCTGCCATGTATACCACATCTGGGTATATAGGTATCGTCAAAATGATACAAACAACTGTTCCAATGATTCCAAGTATAACAAAAGCAAAGGATGCATTCAGACGAGCTTTCACTGTGTAGAACAACAATTCAAAGTTTGTAAAAAATTAATTGTTAAATTTTTTTTACAAGGGCAATTCTAATTGATGCCTGACTCTTAATGTCATTGTATAATAATCAACAAGAACACTATCAACAATGGAATTAATACATTACAGGAGTATATTCATAATAATTATTATAACTTATACCGTATGAAGATGCAGATTTAAAATACTAATCTGAAGTAACTGTTACATGAACAATTGGTATGACTGTATCGACTTCTCAAACTCATAACAGAATGTCATACGTAGAGGACTCCAAATGGGATACACCTGAGGCAAACATTACTAACAGCATTTTATGGCACTGACTGGTAAATTCAGTGTACATGAACATATTAAACTGAGCATCAACATACTACAGCTTAACTAAATATTAATTCCAGTAAATACTTCATTTTGCCAAAATAATCATGTAGTGGCAATGATAGGCTACCTAATGCTATCAAATGTGACTAAGCTCAACTCCCACACATAATAGCTTCACAAAATCAAGTAGAGTAACAAAGCAACTACTGGGGTAAGTATCTAGTATATTATGGTACATGTTATGGGTCAAATAGTTGTTTCTGTGAATGTGCAATGCACTACAGTACACCCATTCTGGGGGTACATCGTACACATACATAACAAACTATCTTATCATCACAAATTGGCAACACTTGCACCCATGTCAACACCAGGACAAACAGGTTTGGATCAAAACTTGTAGTTATGGTTACAAAACACATATCACATCACATCATGTCATACAAAAATCATGGGGAATGATCGTCCTTACTTTCAGTGCAACTGGCTTCATCATGATTATTGAAGAGTTCATTGGCACTTGGCACGACATGAGCACTGGCTAGGGCAACTGAGATCTGGGAACAATCCAATTCAGTCAAATACACGCAACTGTTCTTAGGCTTGAGAGAGTCGTCTTGATATCTGAAACGATTGGATTGCAGCACGTAGGATACACATCTCTGGGTTGGTCCTTGTGTTTTGAAGGTGTATGAGGTATCACTCCCGTTCCCGGAGCTCCCCCTGCTGATGCTCAGACTGGCCCAGTTTTGCATCCCGACAGACACCAGAACCAGAAGCAGCGACACGACGAAGGAGAAACACCCTATGACCTAAAGAACACAAGCAATATGGATTATTTCCCCGGTAAAATTATAAATCATGAATAGAATATCACTGAAATATGAAGCCACATAGAATATCTATTATGCCTTCCCTGTGGAACTATGGTGGAACGCATTCATGGCTTCGATCCCTATAATCGTAGCAGTTAAATGATATAGGTCTACTATTAATAATTGAAACTCTCGATGCGTTACATACCGCTGTTGGGTTAAATTTGATTTTCCCCTTATCGCATTTGAAATCCATTGATTCTAGGTTCTACAAAAGTACCACTTGAGAAGACGTCTCTTCTGAACCCGAGGAGTCAACCACAAGCATTCGATTCGCCACGCCCCAATCATGTAAAGTGAAAATGGATGCCTCACAGCATGGGGACAAACGCAAGCGTCCTCCGCATCTCGTTCTCCGATCCCTCAGTTGCAAAGCGACCAATGGACCAAGTTCGGTTTGGCGGTTGTCACAAGGTATGATAGAGGAAGCGATGTCTGGTTGGCCTTCGGTGTCTCCCCGGCCGACGTATCATGTTAGCGCTCCCTCTGGTAGCAGAAGGAAGCAAAGGAAATTGTCAAAACAGGAGTTGTCGAGCAACCATTCGTCCGGGAAGGGAGTAGTTGAAAGACTCTACATAGGTTCACGCAAGGCAGTATCGCCATCGTGTATGTTGACGGGCTATGTGGACGAAGACTGTAATTATCACTACAACTCAAAGGCACTGTCTACTAAACCTAATTATAGATCCTCCAGCCTGCTGGATTCATCGTATTATTGGAGTGATGGTGATATTGTTTCCTTCTTACCCGGGGGTAGACCTAGTGTCTCCACCGATACAGCAAATAACTGTCATTCGGTAGTAAAGAATACGGGTGAGGGTCATTTCGACAGCTCCTACTACACTACTAAGGCTTCGGCCCCAGTGAGTGTTCTTGACCTATTAACACTTCCTTCCAGAAAGAGACTCAGGCGTCAAAAGAGATCCTCGGCTTCCAAAGTACACTTGGCATCTTTACAAAGATCTGGAATTGGAACATCCCTTCCAGATATTCAGAAGTTAACAAGTGATTTGAGAGATCTTGAAATACGACAGGCCACTATTGCAAGTGATCCTAACATGTCCCAAAATCCGAAATATGGTTTATTAAATGCAAAGAGTGGTAAAGTGTACTTCACTGAGCCTAGTAGTAAGACTGTGGAGGCAACCCAGAGCCACAGGCCTCACGGTGCTTTTGGAACTATTACTATAAACCCCACCAATCCTAGCATACCTACAACACAAACCACCAAAAAATATTATAACCTAGAGGTGCAAGGTATCCACCCTCATAAGCAATTCTACAAACCGTTTTTCAACGATAAGAGGTGACACTCTTGCTAGCTTGATTGTACAGTCGCATACAGTCTATCTATCTGATGTCATGTATTATTATTATATTGAATTGTTTTGTTATTTTTAAATTGTTCAAATCATCAAGATTGGTTATTTTTACATTTGAATATTATAATAGTATATGTACACACATGTACATGTATAATCATGCATGTGGTTACTTGCTTTTTGAAATTGTTATAATATTATTATGATGATTATTATAATATAGGATACAGCTCACCGGGACAGCTGTATAGATCGGATATATAATATATCCGATCTATATTATATCAGATTCTGTATTGCATGCATACTGCATGTGATCAACTCAACATTCTGGCAAGGAGCATAGTATAATGTAATGCGTACTAGACTTGCCACGAATACTAAGCAATATTTTTATCATCCCTCGAGTGCTATCACACCCTATGATAGTCTAGAGTGTCTATGAATAATAATAGTAAATAATGATAAAAGGGACATCGACAATGTAATAATAATTAATAACGGGGATATGTATAAGAATTTTGCATAATGATATAATTATTGAATAGCAAGAAATGACAAGCTTAAACATGCAGTACATATATTATGGTGACATCAATCTTGATAAGGATTTATAATATAATAATTAGATGATAAATCCGTCACAGTAACTGTGCTATGAAGTTGGTACATACTGTGGCATGTCAAACAAAACATTTCCCACAACACTGTACATACATATCCAATACAAACATTACACTTCAATCATTTATGCTTTGGTCTTCTGAATTTGCCATTATGTGTTGAAAATCGCTTCCCTTTTGTATTTGTTACTGACACCTCATCAAAGTCATCAGCATGTTCTACCACACTGCGTTGTATGGCATCCAGAAATTGCTGGCCACTAAAGTCCACCCATTTCTTCTCGGTTACTCCAGTAATTTTCATGAAGTCGTCCTTTGTTATAGGCAGCTGTTCAGCCATTTCTTGCAAACTCGTTGTGGGATACACAGCTTCAGCACCTATTTTCTTATCATGAGCTACTGCAGTTCGAAGAGCAACCAAATTTGCATAACACGTTCTAGCTAGTTGTGTATTTAAAATAGTGAGAGGGCTGTGATGATCTCCTTTGCCTGAGGTGTTTTGTGCCTTGACGTGAAGATTCAAGGAGCCATAAAAGCCTTTCATGAAATCCATGGCGCGGGAACCCAGCTTTACATAGCACACAGCATTGTCATGAGCACCAATTTGAACATCTTCAGCCAGAATATCCTTTGTAACGAGAAGATGCATGAGACGTTCCAAATCTGTCTTGGTCAGGTTACCACCTTGGTTGTATAGAGGCAAGCAGGAATGTCCTGTGGTCTTGACCTTGTTGGAGTTCGACCCTTTCAGAAGTTCAATGTAATGTGGTATGGTATATTGACTTGAACGACTGTTACAAACCTACGTACAATCAGTGGGAGAATTATACGTATAAATTGCATACAAATGTACATACATACAGTAAGCATGTGCTGTATATGTACATGTGCATGCACTTATACATTTTTATTTTATATTACCTGTTGAATGCTCAGAACGATAAGCTTTCCCACTTCAGACACATCTATTTCCTTGTATCCAATCCCACTGGAGCAATTGTCGCATACAGTCACTTGACAGGCTCTGCACTTTGATCGGTCAAATTTTTCTGCGAAATATTCAAGAAGTTGTGCCCGCCGACAGTCAACTTGATTTTCACAGTATTGGACCATACGATAGAGATTATCAATGTGAACCCGTTGCTGCTCGTAGGTGCCTTCAGCCATTATCATCCTACGAATCCTTGAGACATCACTGTAGTGGTAAAATAAGATGCAGTCAGCTGGTTGGCCATCACGTCCAGCTCGTCCAGACTCCTGGTAATACCCTTCGACTGATTTCGGCAGAGAATGGTGTATTACAAACCTCACATCAGGCTTATCAATGCCCATGCCAAAGGCTATTGTGGCACACATTACCTACAATAATGAGATAGAATCCATAAGCAAAATATACGTACTTGTCACAATGTGTACATACATGCATACATAGGTATGTACATGAACGTGTATTCATCAATAGCTTTGTAACAAACTAGGTTCTACCATTCATTTGCAGCAGTGTTCTAGGTATCCTGTACTTCAATATGTTTTTTATGTATAACAACATCCTCATATCATGTACTTAAGTAACACTACAATTCTTACTGAGATCCAGCTAATATCCCTGTGGCAAGATACAACAAACTTTCAACAAGGAAGACAAAATTTTACAGGCACATATTCCCCTATATTGCTCACACACCAACATACATGTACGTGTGCATGTACATACATGCGACATCACAAATACTCACCCTACAATTTGCATTAGCCACCCATCTCAGTTGAACATCTATTCTCTCTTGATCAGTCATTCCTCCGTGGTATGCGCATGAAGGAATGTTACTCCTGACAAGTGACTCACTCATTGTTTCACAATCTCTTCTGCAAGAAATATGGACAGTGTCATATACAAAAGTATTAGTATGTCTGTACATATTATTAATAATATGCACATATACATACATACGTACAAATTACATAATGTACAGGAGTTATGTATATACAATATGACACTCAATTCATACAACAATTAACAAAATCATACATACCTTGACAAGCAATACACAATCCCACAGTGGTTCCCATATCTCGATATGATGAGGTCTGCAACATCTTGTACGATACCTTTCGGTTTCTTCTGCCGCACAAAGTATTTCAAATTCGGACGATTGAAGCTCTGAACAAACCTAAAACATAGACACATACATATGGTTGATACAAACACATCTAAGTATAATGCGTACATTCATAGTGTAGGTATATGTACACAAACAAAGCATACAAATATTACAGTATATACAATAAAATAGTCTTCAGTCAATGAAGCCTACCACTTTGGTTGGTCAATGCGAAGCTGATGTAAAATGTCCTTTTGCACTCGAGGTGTGGCTGTAGCAGTCAAAGCCATCAAAGGTATGCCAGGAAAATTGACTCTCAGCTGAGACAGCCTCTTGTAATCAGGGCGGAAATCATGACCCCACTACAAAGGATATACTAATATCATGTACATCCAAACAAGTCCACACACTCATGATTAAGTCTTATACAGTTTGACAAACATGCCAGTACACACATGTATATGCATACATTCGCATGTACATATGTACAAATGTATGTACATACATACATAATAGTATCATGTCACCAGACCCTCATTCTGGTTCCTGTGTTTTCAATGGCTACGAGCAACCAAGTGCTTGTACTCCAGTAGGTTGTACGGAATTATGTATCTATTGGTCCTTTATATGCATGTTATTGAAGTCAAATCTGGTAATAGTTGTGGTAAAAGCACAATTGGGTACGTGGTTGCCACCAGTGCTAATAAAATGACATACGCATATGTATGTACATACATGGGTCACATCTTTGCTTCAGGTCTAATGTCTCCTTCGCTTACACACATACCAACATCTATGTATGTACACTTGGAACACTTGTACGTACCTGGCTGATACAATGGGCTTCATCAATAACAAATCGGCTAATCATACTTCTGGATGCCAGTAGGTTCAACACTGACAACAGACGCTGACTTGCACTGAGCTACATACACAAATTATTAAAGGATTACAATCAATACATAATAAATGAGTTATGTGTGCAATACGTATACGTAATTACATACCTTCTCTGGTGTGAGGTAGAGCAGTTTAATGCTTGGATTCGTTGACCTCAGGTCATCATAAATCACATTCTCTTCCACAGATGAGATGTCTCCTGTCAGCTGCCCGGCTGATATCTACATACATACGTACGCACAAATGTTTATTTTCAATACAGTGAACTGATTCATCACAGCAATGAAACAACAAATTAAATTATGCATACTGTTATACTCTGCTAAAATTAGATACGTAGTTGTTTACATACACGCTTCTGTAGAGTACATTCATACATGTAATATTTGTACCCCAGTACATCCCAATTGTACTCAAGTCGGTCCCTTTGATCTTAAGTGACAATATCACCAATCGGGATACATATGCATATGTACCAGTTGGTACCAATATACATATAACTGCTCTATCAAACATACCCCCAAGCTTGATAGCTTCTGAGTTTGATCTTTGATCAGAGAACGCAATGGAGAAACCACTATGGTCACTCCTTTGGAGACACAAGCCGGAAGTTGGTAACAGATGCTCTTTCCACCTCCAGTGGGCATGAGGATGAAGCAGTCACGACCAAGCAAAGCAGCATCAATGGCTTCCTTCTGGTTGCAACGGAATACCTTCAACCCAAATACTTTATGAAATGTTTCCTCCACAATATCTTCGTGATGGCTAACATGATCGTCTGGGATATTGGAGAGCTCCTCTATGGACGGGGAACAATGTTGAGCGCTATCAGCTATGGGCACTTCCCAGTGAGGTTGACAAGCAGTTTCTGTTTCTGGTATGGATTTGGCGTGGGAAGTAGTCTCTGAACAATTTCTCTCTTTCAAATATTTTCTACATGTGTTGCGACAAGTATCACAAAAACAACAGTTGTAAGATAAAAGGCCATCACGTTGAAGAAAGCTGGATACACATACATATGTACATTGATTAAACCATCTACATAATTGCTATACTATACATTGTGTCAACAGGTCTACTATCTTATACAGTAGTAAAGGAAATAGTAAAGACAAGTTCAATTGAAATCATATAAAAATAAGTAAATATGTGCATACATACATACTCTTACACTGCTGCAAAACATACATACACAATAATCAACCAATCATCAGTACATCTTCAAAAGCTAGTTGTACCAAAAGGTGCTCATGTGGAAAGACAACAAATCCTACATACTACCACTGTATAGATATAAATGAATATATTGCATAGGTACAAATGTATGTACGTACATACATACTTAAAATGATTGCTGAAGGCACTTCATCGAACAAAAGTTCAACTTCAAACTTAAATACCTTTTAGCCAAAAGTGGTTTCAACTGCTTTGCAGAGGGTCCCAACAGACTATCCCACTGGTTCAGAGGTACCACTGATATAATATCACAAATCTTGTGGGAGAGATCATCCAACTCTAGGTTTGCTGCCTCAGAAGTGTGGCTTGGTAGTTTGGCAGTACCACAGTCTAGGCAAGGGAAAGTTCACAAATACAATACATGGGAAACATGCACCTCACATACGCTATTAGTACATACCAACACTCTGCCCAGGAGTGATATTCTCACTTCCAGAGGAGAGATCAACACTCTCATACAAAAATGTTTTTGCTGGAGGCATTTTGGGACTTTTGATAGTGTTTGTGGACAATTTATCATGTTGTGATGTGTCTGAAACTGGTACAACAGGTTGTTTCCTCAAGTTCTCCTACAGTGGAAGTCATATTATACAAAAATAACATGCAGATTAAAACAAGGTGCCTTTAGAACAGGAGATTCTACACGACCACTGTACATACGTACGTACATTCAGTAGCCCATGTGGCTTGTACAGTTGGACCTTTCATAACACCACCCTTGGCTCCTAAACAGCCTTGCTATTATAATCTGATTCCGGTTGTAACTAATATACACACACAGGTGGGGCTGTGTGCCTACAAGACATGCTATTATAAAGAGACCCTCCTTGTATAAAGTGTTGTCGCAAAGAGGTCTGGCTGTTTTCATGGAAACAATATCATGAAGAATGCTGTCTAGGGAGAATTGCTATGGTGTTGGAAAAAAGATTCATGTCTTGTGATATGTACTATGTGTCCAAATATGGGTATTGCCTGACTGTACTATGACTGCAGATGAGATAAACTGTAACAAAAGGTTTACATTGTACTGTAGGCAATATAGTACATACTGTCCTTATGGATAGTGGTATTATCACAAATTTTGCCATTTCTAATGGACAAACCTGAATGAGTAATGGTGCTGGTGCCTTATCCACTTTGTGAAAAGAAAATGTCCTCGTTCTCTGGCTATTGTCAACCTCTGTACCACCCAAGCTGCAAGTAACAGAACATTACACAATAATTTTATACTAGCTACAATCAGTGACAGTTATAGACTATAGTGATAGATACATACGTAACTAAGGCTTAAAAAATAAAGATTTTATAAAATACCAGAGAAAACTAGTAGTTTATGTAGTACATCTTTTATAAATACATGCATGTGCATCTACAATATCTCCACCTGATTAGATACACGCCAACTAATAACCTCTATTGAAGTAGCATGAGGAAGGTTGAAATCCACATAAGAATACCTAACCTATAACGCATAAATAGATAGGGATTCGAGCATGTACTTACGACTAACCTAACTTACGTACAAAATTACAGACCTACCTTCTATGCTGGCGATGGGTGCCGGTAGACGAAAAATGTTTAAGAAGCTGTTGTTCAAGGTTGTTCCTCACTGTCGTACTCATCTCATCCTATTCTATTCTCAGAAGGTATGTACACACAAGTACCTGTATTGTGTGCGGTAACGCGGATCGGGATGGAATCACGTTTCCCGCCGTTTTAGGGGAATTTTCCATGACGTCATAGTATAACGACACGGTACAATGTCCACCGTTGATCATCTCCCTCTACCTAATCTTGCGTCTTATTCCGCTCTGAGTGCTCTCAGTTTTGCCGTATCCCTAGGATATGCGTTGAGCTCAGAGAAAGGATTTTACGGTGCCCTCCAGGGTGAAGTATGGTGTACATGGGTGAGTGATGAAACTACCTTCTCTACAAGTTATTATGTTAAAAGATCATCAAATTTTGACTATTATTCGTTAGCACTACCCCTTCAATAACATGTATAGTCTACATCGTGGTGAATTAGTAACTACAGAACCTTTTCAGAGTACGATTATAACTGATAACCACAAGTCCGCTTACGTCGGATAGAGTGTCTATGGTTTTATTTACCATTGCCTTTCCCCATATAAACAATAAGACTGACTAATAATAGTAACGCATGGCTGTACTCTGTGGCACATCTGGAACTACGTATCACACCTGTTTCTGCGGTTCTACTCTGTTAGTATAGTAACGTTGTTGGTATGAATGTAGGAATGGAAAATCGCATATCTCTAGTGATCAAAGCCTTTGGCTTCAGACTCTACTAAAGTGTTGATCTCCAGTGAACAGCAGGGTATCACAGGGGCACTGGAGAAATGCGGAATGAGCGTCTTTAAACAGTGTTCATGTTAAGTTATGGCTAAATCATAGATCCTAGATATTTAGGGTCTATGGTTAAGTGTCCACCACTGGTCATTCCCTGTGTGCAAGACATTATTAACACAAATCAAATAAATACTGTATATAGCTGAATATTGTGTATTCAAAACGAGACGTGGTTTGCTCTAAAGTCTATTAGATGGGATCGTAGATGGACTTGATAGGAGTGGTAGAGTGTCATTTTGTCGATATTACTGTACAAGTTTATCCATTTACCTACTTAAGTAGGTATGTACAAACACATGCACCTCCAATTTGCTTGATACCTTGAAGGGTACACCAAACACATTACGTACATGTGTATACTGTGTATTAGGGGAATGGATTCATTAGTAAACCCTGCCACTACAGTGGCTGTAGAAATCCCCTTGTTTCTTCACTTCATGTAGGCACTACTCAACATGGCTTGTTGCTGTCTGTTTTTGTTTGGCAAGTTTTTAGTGAGCTATGTCTTTGGGTCAGTTAGAGTCAGCGAACAGCAGGTAATAGCGGGCGTACCTTTTTGAAACTTATTGTATGTTATTATCGTGTTTGTTTTTCGATCTTTTTCTTTAGCATTTGAGAGACAAATTCTGGAACTTTGTGTTTTATAAATTCATATTCTTGTTTGGTGTGATGGATGTACAGGACCTACGTGACATATCGGGATGGTGTATGTGGTTTGTAGCTTTGGGGTTCTTGTCTCTGATCAGTGAGCTCTGCAAAGACCGATTTGAATATGTCAGTGTTGACCATTGGTTGTTGTGTTGATATATAGTTTATGGATTATCTGCCTTACTGTTACAGTTGTCGTTCTCTCCACGGGTTTCAACATCCTCACATGTCAAAATCGTGGCTCTTCTTGGTGGTATCATACTGTCCTCAGGTGGTTTGCTAATGATTTGTGCTGTTGTTGGTTGGCAATTCGGATTCAGCCACTTTGCATTTTTGTGTTCAGAGGTAAAATGTGCATGTTTGATGTCAATCTTGTTAGAGCAGTTCTACAGAAGTGATTTACCTCCATTGCCACCCCATCAGGTATTCATCCTGTCATCCACAACAGTTCATACATTGATCAGGTGTGTTGGTCTTTCATCTGATCCTTATGACATACATATGTAAGTAGTGCTGGTGATTTTGTAGGTATATGGTGTACTTGTGGGACATGCATCATAGTACCCCCTGGGAGAACGAAGGAGTCTACCTCCACTATGTTGAAGTCATCCTTGAACTTGGAGCTCTAGTGGTGGACTTCATACACCATTTGCATATGATTGTAAGTCCATGGTGTAGAAAGTGTACGTATTCCATGCACGGATGGTGAGGCATGTTCTGTTCACCTCTGCTGTAGATGTGGGGGTACTGGTTTCCTAGCATGGCCAGCCTTGTGCTAATGATGAGACTACGATTTCTGTACCAAGAGATTCAACTTAGACTGAGAAAGCATCACACATACCTCCAAGTTAGCACTAACTTGGATAATAGGTACGTAAGTGCATCTCATTGGCCCTACTGAAGTACACACACAATCACCTACAATGGTAGGATTGTGGGGTGGTTGGCAGGCTCTTGTGAGCTAATTCAGTAATCTGTAAGTCTGTGGTGTCTGCAGGTTCCCAATTGCAACTGATGAGGAGGTGAGCACTCAAACTCAGTGTTCCATCTGCTGGGAAGGGATGACACAGGCCCGAAAATTACCCTGCAATCATATGTTTCACATGTGAGTGTTGTGCGGAATCCTTCAGTTTTGCTGATATATAGCAGTTGATTTACTGTGTATACGAAACATGAATGTCCACTATCTATTTATGATTGAATAATTACACAGTCAAACTTGCTTTAAGTACTGTACCTTAAAGGGCCCATCAAACTGTACTTCTTATCAGAGGTACTTACTACTATCAGTAATGTTTGACATAGGAACTAAGTGTACATGAGCTGGGGACTCAGTGAGATCTACTCACTAACCAGAACAATGTACTAACCCATGTATGTACTAGCAAGTTTTACTTCATTGAAAGTTTCATTTTGAACATACGACCCTATTCAAGCAATTCCTACTTAATTCCGTATCATTGTATTTTTTTCCTGAAAGGGGATGTCTGCGGTCTTGGTTGCAGTATGACTTGAGTTGTCCTGTATGTCGAAAGCCATTGAGAGAGGTGTTGGGGATGATCGAGCCTAATTTGGAGGCAACAGACCACCCCAATACTCGTGCAGTAGAGAACAGAATCCCGCTAAGGTGTGTGCCATTTGGAAATACATGCATATGTCTACCTAAGTGATGGTTTAATGACACTAAATCCTTGTTAATTGACAGGAGCAGGCTACTACACTTCAATGGTAAGCATATTGGAGTATTGATAGTACCCACATGTAACCCTGCTCCTACTGTTACCATGTGTTACTTGGTCAGGGTCATCACTGGCTAGCTGGTTGCCTACATTTTCCGTGGAATTGCACAATGATGACGATGTTTGGATGCAAGAAGCAGACAACCTGCACAGATCTGTGAGATGGACCCTTTGTTCCCACTGCGTTCACTTTCACCCATTAGGTATATTTCTGTAGGCGGAAAGGATCCAACATGTGTTCCCGAATGTTCCTCTCGCTGTTATCATTATTGACCTCACCAGGACCAAATCAGTCAACCAGACCATAGAGAATATCGTTAATCAGACCCTTTACACTCCTGCTCCTGCTGTATGTTCTCCATGGATGTTCTTGCTGCTCTTTGTATCCCTCCAGCACTGACTTCACTGTGTACTTCACTGTAGGGCCTACCAGTTAGTCAGTCCACGCCACAAACCGATGATCAACCCCCAGAGCCAGAACCCACCTGCGAACCTGATGAGAGTAATTCAAAGCCATGATTTTGCTCCACTTACACTATTTGTATTTCTTTGAATTTGAACTTGACTGCATGCTTATTTGTGTTTGTAAGTTTGTTGAATGAAACTGTGAAATTGTCTGTTTCTGTGGTGCATGCTGTTACTGCAACATTGTATTTGACCTTGAAACTTTTTGCATTGGAAAAATAATCTCTGATTTTGAAACTTAACATATAGAGCTTCTTCTGGTTCATTTAGTATGTTCATCGTCTGCATACATCAATGGCTGTATATAACAGCCATTTATTATACGTATGTCTGGTAATTTTTCGATGAGGAATAGCGAGAAAGTAAGTATATATGTTATATTGTAGGTTTATTGTCATGATAATAAGGAGTCGTTCGTGTACAGCGGACCAGACAACTTTATCCTCTGACCCCTAGATGTATCCGTATTATAAGCTTAGTCTGGCGTATAGCTAGACCCATTCCCGCCTCCAATTTTAAGGTTGGAGGCGGGAATGGGTCTAGTTTCGACCATAGATACTCCAACGCAACAAGTGTCAAAATGGCAACTCATGCTTCTTTGTCCAGTGATGTGTGGAGCAATATTGCTGGCCTTTTACTGAGTACATGCCAAATGGAAAATGTGTTTTTGATCATGGATGATGCAAGCGCAGAATTATGCCACTGGGCGGGAGCTATTGATCGCTTTGTCGATTGTGCTGCAGTTATAAATTTCCCTATCGCCAACTACCAAAGGTTTCAATCGCACAAGGACAAATACCAAACTTCAGCTTTTGTATTGAGTAATGTTTTTGATGAAAATACTTTAGAACACATCGTAAGCACCTTGCGTAATTTGAAAACCCGTACCTGCTTCTTGTTCGTCCCTTACTATACTTCTATTAATGAGGTGAGATGCTCAATTGAAGCCTCCCCTAAATCGAGGTGGTTCGGTTCCAACTTGTGCTGTGCTCTGTAGGTTAATATCAAAGATTCGGAAACATCGGCGGCAACAATTTTCAGAAAATCTATTCAGTTGAGGATCGAAAGTTTTGTACATGTTAGTAATCTCTCACAAATTGTGTCCAAGAATAGAGGGGGGGGGGGGGGTATTGGGGCCCTTGCGTCTATTTGTGAATTATAATTTTATTGCTTTGTAGAGCCATTTTTCATTCCATTTTGTATAAGTCCGATTGCGTGTACATGTAAACTCAGTTGTGTGTATCCATCTGAGAAGTACATTCCTCTCTATGATACTCAGTGGCTGTAACCTTAACATTTTGGATTTCTACATGTGTAGTTCGATGTTGCTCTGAAGATTCACAAAGTGCCACTTTTCCACTGCTCTCTATGCTCTGGGGTGATCACAACACCAGCTTTTGCAAAGTTCAGTTCTGTGAATGACAGTACTGACAAAGACAGTCAATGGATAGAAGTACGTATCGTGTTGATGTCATGATTGATGTAATATTATTGAGTTACATAGCTATTTGAAACCTAGCTATGTACTAAGAATCAAGTTTATAAAGTACAACAAAACCTCCTTAATCCCACATCTTACTATCCATTCAACTTACATACTTAAACCTCTTTAATTTGACAACCTTTGTAATTTGACATGTATTATCTATCCCGAGAAGTGTCAGATTCTTGAATTCCCACTGTGCTTGCTATTTTGTTGATAACATGTGCATTTAGACAGGTCAGGTTGAGTTGAAATGTAAGTGAAACAATTCACTAAATGTTGAAGTACATATTTTAATGGCCCTGTAATATTGTGTGTATATCCATATTACAAATATGTGTAACATGTTGTCATATGTGTATATGTTTTTGTCACAGTGTTTAGGTGATTCTCTTGGCTCACTTCTGTATGGATTGGATGTATGTGAGGATATCTTTTCCATTGGAAAGACAGCTCACAAGTTGGCTGGCTACATGGAGGCATCACCTGACATGCAGAGCAGAAGAAAGGTACATACGTATACATACGTACGTACGTATACGTGCATATTTCACTGAATGAATGTTAGCACCTTGTGACCTACCAATAACAATTAGACTGCATTTTGATATAGTGGGTGTACACATGTATGTATGCTTAATTTTAATATGATACGTGCATACATACGTACATGTTGTACGTATATACGTACGTATGTACATGTACTGTATACACTTGATGTTTTCCTATCATGGATGTGTGCTTCTTCTGTTCTCTTCTCTTTAGACTGCTATGTACAGAGGATCACTCCTTTTGATTGACAGGTCTCTTGATATATCCACAGCAACATCTCATTCATTGGATTCCTTGTCTGAAAGCATATTTGGTTTATTGCCTCGCATTGAAGGGCACTCAACAGATGTAGCAGTGGACATGTCACCTGTGCTGCCCAGTGTGAATCAAGGGTGAATTAGTGTGAACACCTCTGAAGCCTTTGCCATTATAATGGTACGTATCCAATGTTCCAGGTGTCCTCTGAAGGGAAGCATTGCTATTCCTGGACAAGACAAAAACCAGAGGCTGCTCTCAACCTTTTTCTTCAGAAAGCAGAAGGTAATTGTACATCTTCACAATTTTAGGGAGTTGCTATTTTGTAACTGTCCACGTCCAACTGTGTAGGAAGCCTCAATGTCATTGTCCAGACGTTTGCTTGAGGCTCTCTCTGAAGAGTCTATTTCTGTTGATACGAAAGGTGGTAGGTTGGGAAAGGCTCCTGTACAGCAGTTGCAACACCTACTCAAGTATTTCAAGTAAGAAAATGTACCTAACGTGTGTGTGTTGTAAAAGACTATAATTGGGTAATACACATGACCCCAAATTATCACTGTGGTTAACTTCTGTGCATGTACGTATGAGTGTTTTCAGTGCATAGAGTGGTATTAACCCATTATCATTCAAATCTGTAACCCTTGGTCTGTATTGATGAATATATTTCTGACTATACCATGGACAAGTCTAATTATGTACATGTTACGTACGTATTTAGCTATTAGTGTATTGCATGCTATTCTACATACGTAAACATTCAGGCATACATTTACCCAATTCACTAAAAACCAAACCAGACTTGTGTGGAATGGGCTAATACTAGACCCTCACTTCTGTGAGATGATATTTGTCAGTTTCTTCCCTCTCCCGCATATAGGGAAAATGGTGACACTCTTTGGCGTCATCATGGTTTACTGCAAATGTCTTGTGCAGCCACACAGGCTATATGCCACTGTAGTGTTCCACAGTGGGAGGGGTTATTGTCCCTAGAGAAGGTAGGACATGGAGTGAGATTTGTACGTACTAAAATGGCTCATTTAGGCAGGATGTTATTCTGATTTGCCTTCATATACATCCGCACATTGACGATGCAACCTGTGTATGTTCATACATATGCGTACTGTACAATGTGGATTAACATGTGGTGCCATGGTACGTATGTACATAGGTATGGTCTTTGAATGTCTACGTACATATGCTTTGCTTTGCAAAGGTGATAGCACTGTGCCTTAGAGAAAATGCGGTGGAAGATGCTTTCCAGCAAGTTATTCTGTATGTGAATGAGCAAACGAAACAAATGAAGTGAGTCAAATGATGTTAGTGTGAACATCCAGCTGCATAGATGGTAACTGTTGTATTCGCAGTACAATAACTGTCCATACAGTACATGTGTATTCAAATGTGCATATACCACACTCCTTTCACATGGCCTGATTGTTGGAAGTGTTGTCTGTAATAAATGCTGATTGTTGTATTGTGTACAGCCGAGATGACAGTGGCAGCGCAGTTGAGGACATCCTTGGCCTGTGTGCATATCTGTACTCACTACTGGGACCTGACACCACCGTCCCTCGTTCCTCTCAGGAACTACTGGAGGTATCACCACTCTGCACTGTGTCCTGTGTCCATACAGACTGCCAACTGAGGATTCACACTGTTATTTGTTTCTCTTGTTTACTAAGAGCACACTCGTTGATTTTTTCCACCAAGGGTTGTCCACGTGTCCCAAAATGTTACAAGGATTTAAACCAGGTAAGCACACCTAGGTTATTGTATAATGTGCACCAGTGAGATACCTACTGATTTATTATGGCTGTGACTTGTAGGAATGTCACTCAGTGACACTAGCATCAAGACATTCGTTTCTTCTGAGGTACTTTCTGTCCTTCACCGTGTACAAATGGCAAGGAAAGACTTACGACAGTTCAGGTACACACGTAATGTGCTGTTTATTGGCAGTTGTGCGCAACTCACATGGATATGTTTTCACCAATCAGAAAGCTAATTAAAAGTGATACCTCTGAATCAGTTCAGCCACTGCTTGTCCAGGTTTGACCATATTGAACAGGTTATTATAACTAAAGATCCTCCATCTGATTGAAGGCATGTTTTGCACATTAGGTGATGGAGGCTGTGTTTAGTCCTTCAAAACCAAACCTGGTGGACATAGTTCATCATTCACAGGGGTTGGCGGGCAAGCTGCTCCAGTCTAGTTTCAGGTAAGTTACGTATGTTGCAGTTGTTGTGTGCATCTTACACTTTGTGGCACATCAATATTGCCCTTCTTGGTAGCCTATTCAGGAGTTCTGCTGGACCGAGGCCTAACAGCCACCCGCTTCTTGTTGTATATGTTGTTGGAGGGATAACTCCTGGTGAAATACGGAGGATTAATGAGGTTGTATCAAACCAGTCATCTAAGTCAGAAGTAAGATTCCGTTCATACTGTACAATCACACATCCAAGCATTGAATTCTGTCTGTTTTAACCCCTATGGTAGATAATTATTGGATCATCAGCCATATTAAGGCCAAAGGATTTAATTTCTCATCTTTTCACAAACACGATATGACTGATCCTCCCGACTGTAGACTTCAGTAAGGCTTCAAGAATGTTGTTATGGTCATTTCCTAATTATATTTCAATGCGCTGGAATGGCAGCAATGCTATCAATGTGTCGAAACTCATAATCATAGCGATAATGCTAATACGTACGTACGGATACTCGTCCGGTCGGTGTTGTCGCTGTCATTGTGTACGACTCGCGCTCTTAGGCTGTCGCGTGGTGAATCATGGGTTGTAGGAGCTCTTCGAGTATAGCTGCCAAGGCGCCACTCACTTTATTCCTTCTACATCTGTTCAGATTGGCTTTCGGGCTAAGCGAATCGTGCGGTGAGTTATAATTGTGTGTCTCTACACCGCGAGAGTGGGGGCGACGTAGCCTACGTGTAAATATCTCGTTAGGTATAATATTTTGACTCATACCCCGTTTACACGGGCCCAGTTTAACAGGGCCAGCACGGTCAGTAATCGTTTCAGCGGATTAAGTTATAATTATTGTTACATTTATACAGATGTCAAAGAATTCCAAGGTGCCAGCAGCAAAATGACAGTAAGATATACCACGTACTGGAGAAATATTGTACACTGTCACGTATTGACATCGCCAATATTTATGTTAAGCGATGTATTATTATTATCTGTATACTGTAATCAACAAACTATAACTTGATGTTTACCTCTAGTTTGTATCACTCAACTAACGTGTAACTTCCTATATTTTTGTGTGGATTTTGTCGCCTTAACGTGTCAGTTTATTTTGTATTATTGTCCTAATTGTAGATTGACTGTCCTTACTGTGATGTGAAGGAAGGAGTATTCAAGTCAGGACAGAACTGGACGGATTCTCATAACCCCTGCCTGCAGTATTTCTGCGACCATGGAAAAGTGGTGGTGTCTCACACAAAGTGTCCGGAATCTGTCTCCTGCCAGGATGACCAGGCTCCGTACTTCATACCTGGAATTTGCTGCATGCAATGTGGTAAGTCATGCAGACATTTTGAATGAACAATATAATATATTATATTGAAACTGGATAAAAGCACACCTACAATCATGTTGAATTATCCCTGTATAGCATGTGCTGCCTTTGACATGCAAGGTTAATAGGCTATGTATATTGGTTACCTACTAACCAGAAGCTGCAGGGAGTGTGTGCTCATGAATCGAGTTACAGATACACCTCTTTAGGCACTCTCCTGTATAATCCACTAACCTGTCAAATCCACCTGTCGACCGGCTTTCCAAGAAGAAATACATTTGTGCTGTAAATAACACTGTCACATGCCAAATTCTCCATTTTCCATTGTACTTGGTGGAAAATTCCTCACACATTAATTAATATGACAGTGCATTAAATCATCATTGTAATAATATAATATTATTGTAACTGTATTAATGTTAACATAGTCCTTTAGGCATTATATATAATGGTTTATGCCTTACTCTACTGTTGGTGTAGGCTTACAATTGAATGAGGGCATGGCAACTTTGACTCAATGGTCAGATTGGACTGGGTGCAGTAAATCCTGTGGAACAGGCAGGAGAAGTAGATCAAGGTCATGTACTAGTGAAAGCATGCAAGACTACATAGCAGTAGACTGTCAAGGAGACTTGCATGAGATGCAGAGTTGCAATCCTCAACCCTGCCCAGGTATGTTTACATGCATGATTGTTATGAATAAACATTGGGATACAATATTGACAAATTATGTACTGTAGCTAAGCCTATGCATGCTAGAGGTGCCCTGATACAGGATTCAGCATATATTCAAATATCAGATATAATAGGACCAACATAGTGTAGGCGAATTATGAGGACATGATTGGTAGTATATTATAGTAGTTGGGTTTACTTACATGTACAATTAAACACTGTATGATTTACTTTGAAATCAGAGTCCTAATTCAGGCATTTAAAATAATCCCAAATGAGTTGCCTTGTCTTGGACATTCTCATACCATTGTATACTCCCAGGAAAATGCTCAACACATGACAAAATATTGAATAAATACAAGAAAATTCACTGTATCTGTAACAATACAGCCGATACTGATGTGAAAGAATATTGGCTGATAAGCCGACACCAATACCGTATAAGTGTGACCCTAATATGTACATACGTACCAGCTGTATGGCATTCTTTTAATTAATATTATGTGAGGTATAAATTCTGATGACATGTGAGGAACTAACAATTCAGGTACAATAGTACACGTATCATTGCTTCTATACAATTCACAGCCAGAGAACATGAGATAGCCGCACACGTAAACAAACATGGAAGGACTGTAATTGTGTGCATACGTACTGTGAGACAAAACGAGGAAGTGAATAACACAATGCATCGATCCATGGGTTATGCAGATACAAACCAATGCATGCAATTGTGTATAATTATTATTGGATTTACTTTTCTGTATTCGAACATATTATGCATTTACGTATATCGTATCATAGGGGATCAGGTCAGTGGAACATGAGAAGACAAAGATGAATAACTTGGATTCAATTGCAAAATTTGGAATGGAAATTATTCAAGGAATATATAAATTGTTTGTTTTATTCATTATCATTTCTATGCACAAGTATACTTTATCTTGTGTTACACAATTGATAAATATTTCAGTGGTTTTTATTATAATACCTTTCATATTATGATCAGTTCATGTATTAATGTTCATTATAATAATACATTGTATACTAGACAGCTGATAGGTATTTTGACATGTAACAAATATACATGTCGCTTGAGGTTATCATGTCTGACACTAGAATGACATTGAGTCTGCAGAGGCTATTGGAATGCTAGCACTGTATCTAATCAATCATCGCCATGGTTATCAGTGAACAATGAAAGACATCACACTACGGTACAGCACACGATGTAATAGTTCAGATATGCAATTAATGATGTCTCAATGCTGCTATATACATAGCTTCGTAAGTGTAGCCCCATATCGGACCACTAGCTCTTTGAAGTAGCCGTGAGTAGAAGTACTATATTAATTTTACTGATTATTGTAAAGTACAAGATCTAACTCTATTGTACAAGTTGATAATGATACTATAAACACAAAATGTACTGAAAACAATTATTATAATGTTTAATAATAATTCAATATTAGCTAAGGATAGAGTTAAATGTATGTACATGGTACGTTAGTATAATACTACGTGTACATACGTACTTATACAAAAATCATTTACTAAGTAACAAAACCAAATAATATGGTGTATGTATTTAAGGCTTAACAACCTTAGCTAGTTTTATGTCAGTGAAGTCACTTAAGCACTTGTAGACAGTAGGTTCCAGCAATACGTACTTCATCAGGAACAGGTCATCTCAACCCTCCTGGCCTCATCCCAGGAGCAAGATGAGGCTGCATTCTGAGGAAGAAGTCCTGAGTGCGAAACTGACTTGGGACCACTCCAGACCAAGACCTGGCAGGTGCAAGGTGTGAGGGCAGGAAAGGGCCTCCAGATATTCCATGCATGTATGGGTGCAGTCCATATGGACCTAAACTTGGCGTCAATCGACTCTGCAGACCATGAAATCATACAAATAATAATTAGCAATGGAATGCAAGCTAAAACCCTCAGTTCGAACCTGTTGCCCTAGCTTCACGAAGTCATCCACATGCATTGAAGGTGCTCGACTGGTGGTGCTTTTCCTATTACGGAACAAATCTTTCCCCCGACCAGTGAAAGGACCCTGGCGTAGCAAAGCTGCAAAGGACAAAAGTAGGATTGTGAACAACTACGTATATACATCGAATGGCGCGACAGTGAAACCTCTCTAAGCCATACACCCTTGGGACCTGTCGAAATAAGTAAAACCTCTCTATAAAGGACACACTGGGACCAGGTACTTCATCTAATGTAGAGAGATGTCCATCCTTTAGAAGTGAAATTGTAATAGCCGTTTAGGAATGTCCATTTTTGGTGCCTTAGAAAGTGTCCCTTGTGGGGAGGTAATTGCCATGGTGTCCTTTATTAGGGGAGTCCTTTCAAAGATGTTGCACTGTATTTACTTTAGAGAGGTACGTGGTCAGATCAGTGAGGCTTTACAGATAATTGTGATGAAGAGTACACTACAGTACATGCATTCAGTTTGGTGCAAGCCTACATGGACAAGACTACATCAAAGGTTACAGACTGGGCTGAGAGTCCAGGCTACCCTGGTTTTCACCACACCTGAGTAGGAGGCATCGCTACTCCTGCATGCTCTGTGAAAGATTGGTTCACCTTTGGTTGGTATCAACAGTTAGCACGATTGGTTTACTGAGATAAAATTCCACACTAAACTTTAAATAGGGACTTAAAATTGGATAGGTTTCCGGAATTCACAGGTTCTGGTTGATTTACTGAGGTTCTTTCAGAACGTCATAGCATGCAAAAATAATAGGACCAAAGCAGATGTTCTGTTCGGAAGATATTGTGGGATACAGAAGGTTCAACTGAAGAATTACTCTGTATTCACACAAAATACATATCAAATTTCAGCAACCAACCTTCTTTTCGTAACCTCTGTCTTTCAGCAAGCATATTCGATTTTGGCTTCCTATTCGATAATGTAACATAGAAATGTAGCTTAAATACATATCAAATGTAAAAGAGTCCCACAAGGAGTGCTTGATCAGTCTAGATGTATGTACAAATGACCCTGAACATTATCAAAATACAAAGTAGTCATTAATGATTGTTATTGCATGTATCACATTTATAACAATTTCACTATGATATGAGATAAAGCTATTGTGTTATTGAACTGAGACCCAAAGGTGTGGCAGTCAAGTCTACAAGTTAATTCTAACAATATACTGTTTGCTACAACTCATCTGCATGTACCTGCTGTTATTACAACAATCAAACAAACTGTATATACATATCAACATTGCAGTGTAAGCGGACATATGATGAATATAGTACCTAAACAGAGGAATTTGAGGCATTCTCCATAGACTGAAAGACTATGGATTCACAATTGTATTCAATTACTAACCGAAACCTGTGTTTTGGAGAGTGAGGAGGTGAGGCCAACATTTGTTTTTTCAATTCTTCATCAAGGTTAATGTGTGGACAGCAGTCAGCTGCCAATTGGTTCAGATCCACAACAACCTTCAGAAAATGTACAAAAGAGGCTCAATGAACTTTGTAGAATGAAATATGTAACTCCTTACTTTGTACTGGTCAAAGAATGACACTTCGTCTACAGGAGGTCCTGGTAGCCACAGATCCAGACTGGGCGTACAAAGGAACACAGCAACAGTTACATACATAAGCACTTACTTAACACTTCCAATACTTGAAACCTCTTACCTGGACATCCCAGCAGAAGACTCAGTTACAAATGCTCTGTCTTTAAACTGATCTTCTATGGACAATCTCACCGGGAAAGAATTTGATGAATGTTGTTTTGAGTGGTCCGAGCAGGCATCTAAGGATAGAAATTTACAATATCATACAAGGATAGGCTAATGCACTTCATAGTATATGCAGGGCATTCACACATAGCCCTTTTTTCACAAAAACTGAAACATACTGCAGAAGTTGGAAAAATGTAATGAATAGCAAAGAAATCATGTCACATACCGGCTCGCTCTTCAATCATAGCTGACAATGATTTTACAAATTCTTCCACACTTTGAACGAATTCAGAAAGCTCCTGTTTATTATCACATTGTTCCTACAGTCAGTGGTAACAAAAAATCAATTCAAAGCAATAGTATGCGTGCATATATTCTACACATACGGTAGGCGCCAAAATAAACTTTGCGTTCCATTTCGTACAGACGAATACGAAACGGTCGAACGGATCGTTTCGTTTTCGTCTTTTTTCCGTCCGTTCGTACCATTTCGTTTCGTTGTATTCCTCAAAAACGATGGTGTTGATCAACACTAACACATAAATTTATGAACATGTGTACATTTCATCGTGTATCATTCAAGTCCGATTTACTCCGGAGAGACGTGCGATAAAGCAACCATAGTCTATAGCCATTATAGAAAGCAGAGTTCACTATTCAAATGGCGTCAAATCATCTACTATCTAAGTTCGTTTGAGAGAAGAAGGAATTCGTACAACAGGGATGGGTCATAATATGTAAATTTATCAAAAGGTGAGTTCACTGGATCGATTGATCGAGAAACGCCATTTTCTTCATTCCAGAAGATGTCTCCAATCCATTTGTGGTAGTTTATTCGTTAGTAAAGCGATGATATCTTCATAATCGAGTATCTAGCCAAATCGTTCTGTACTTCGATAGAACACGTTCAAATCAACACATTTCGTTCTCTCCGTCTTTTCGCAAGTTCCGCTTGGTTCCGTTCCGTGCCGTTTTCGTTTTTTTCCGTAGGCATAAAGTTAGTCTAGCTAGCTAGACCATCCCTAAGAGGCGCCGAGGGGTGGAAAAGGGAAGGTCTAGCCAAGTAGCGATTAGTTCACACCTGAGCGCGTGACCATCAACCAATGAAATGCTACTGCCTAGAATCTTGGCAATGATATTCATTGATTCAGTTTAGTTGATTGTTAAGTGTCATGGTGGATGTCACTATGTACTCGTCGTCAGTAGATCTGAATATTCACCCATCTGACAGTCAGATGAAAGCAATTACTAGTATTTTGCAAGGACATGATATGATCGCATGTCTCCCGACCGTTCACAGCAATTCGCCCATCACGAATTGCAAACGAAGGAATGAGAACCAACATATTCAGTCCTAGTTGTAACATCGCTTTTATTTTTGATGAACGAACAGATGAAATACTTTTGCGAACGTAGTTTGTCTGCTGTGCATTCACAGAGTGGTTAGAGACATCGATGTTCACAATGAACGATAAATTGAGAGTACCTATATTCTGACGAAGCATTGCATAATCGACAAAACAACACCAGATCTATTCTTTCCTTGCTTCCCTCTGTCCTTCCACAGATAATATAACCTGAGTTAGAGCACAGATTATGGTTAGAGCATCTATGGTCCTAACACGTACGAGGTGTATGGCGAGCCGTAGAAACTCAATACGTGCTATTTGTTAATTGGCAGGTGTGAACTGATTGCTACTTGGGCTAGGCTGTCCCTTCCCTTTTCCGCCCCTCGGTGTCTCTTAGGGACGGTCTAGCTAGCTAGACTAGCATAAAGTATGAAGCCACGTTTAGACGGAACGCAACGCAAAGTTTATTTTGGTGCCTACCGTATGTATGTACATATGAACATGGAAGGCAGTGAATGGAATAAGGGCCCAAAATTTAGAAGTGAATCATATGTATGTACCTACATACCTTCACATTTGAGCTCAAATCTTGCAATAAATTCGTACCGTCAACAGGCATTAATGCATCTCTTAACCACACAGCAGGAATGGAAAGACTTCGAATTTGTTTCAATTCTTCAAGTTTCACATACTCTGATTGAAGTTCACTTCTTGTAACATCCTGTAATAAAATACTCTTATCATTGATGACATCGTCCTCTTCCAACAGAGCCGATGCCAGGTCCGGATCTGTTGAAAGACTGGCACTGTGTAGCTGAGCACGTTTTGAGTCAATGTCAAACAACAAGGAGTCCAAAAACTGCAGAAAAAGCGATGTGCATTGGCAGACATCCTTGGCAACATCGGCAGAGGACCTGCAAAGTCAATATGTAACTGGATAACATTCTACGTATGTACATGATACTCAGTACTAGTAATACTACTGAATACGTGTGTGGGCCATTTCAGACAAGTGTCATGCTGCTTACTGCAAATTTGATATCAAATGTTCCACAAAAGGCTGGAGCTTCTGTGAATCACTTACAAGAATACTAGGCACATGACAAGAGAATAGAATATACCAAGTTCCTTGATAGCATAACTTCCAGCAAATCACCTTTCTAAAGTTGCAATGCCCTGATCGTATTCTGTAGCACTAATGAGAAGTTTTAGGACACAGACAATTATGGAAAAAGGTTGTAACAAATCAGTCATCATTGTCCATGCACATTCAATAATGAGGAACAACCAGTTCTGTGGAGGTACATTGTTGGCAACAGTTTGCGCGGAGAAAGCAGCCACATTCAATGGAAAGGCCACAGTCATGTCACAAAGGGCATTGAGGAATGTCTACAGCATGTGAGGAAGTGAGACTACGTAACACATGAAAAGCATGAAAAGCACAATCGTGCATGAAACTTACCAGTATGCAAATCTTTGTATTCTCGGCATTTTGAAGCTGATTATTTTTCAAGAGTTTAAGAAGAGATGGAAGAATACGGCCATAATTTTGTTTCCTACATAAGTGATGAGAAAAGAAGAAATTTACATAGCCGCATCTGTACGTTATTGCCAGTTCAGTCCAAAATATGTATGTATTACCAATACATATGTATGTCTAAACAGGCACTTATAGTATAAGTACTGAAATCTGAAGGGAATGAAACATTATATACTATAGATGAGATTAAAGTTGGGTAATAAGCAATATGTGCATACACTAGGATCTATATTACATACCAACAGCTACCATAGTCATGGGTACACACAAAATGCATAACGTTTCAAGAGGAAAATGTGTATTGCTGCATCCATAGGTGTTGCCATTATTTATAAACCAATAGTAAAATTTGTACGATACAAATACAAGGAAGTTCTCACACATCATAACTCACTTGGAATACAATGCTTCACTCAATGCCAGTTTCATACTGGGCTGTTGCACGATTACAGCTAGTGTCGATAACAGCTGAACTACAACCTGCTGTGGCCTTCAAGGGAAAGGGACAGCAAACTGATGAACACAATGTATGTACTTGAGCAAATGGATATTAGAGTCAATCAATACATGCACACTTACCAAAGGTAGAGTACAATCATATAATATAATATGTAGATACTGTGCATATACATATACGTAATATGAATAAATATCAATTTATATATGTATGTAAGTAATAGTTACAGTATATTTACATGGTGGAAATGAACTATGGTTCGTAGACCAGAGGTTGCGTAGCACGTGAGAGTGAGGGCGTGTAATCTGTGACAATCTTGCGAACATACTGTAACTGGTTTATTTTTTCAAAAAGAAACTTGAGAAGGATAGCGTTGTTGGATACAATTTCATTCAAGGAAAAAGTTAGGATGCGTGAAAATTTTGAAGCATGTAACAGGATCAACCACCCACTTCATTGAATACTATTTCAAACCTTGTGGTCAGCACACAGTGCAGTACCGCACACCAACACCCACTGATGTAAGGCTTCACCACAAGAGAAGTACCTACGCATTAATCCTTACTACTAATAAACATTCACAAGAAATTGTATGTGATTTAGATTACATATACGTAGATATACACATGTACTGTATACACATATTGTACAGATGACCAAACAAACTGATGTATGCATGCATGACTAGTGCATGAATAGAATTATAAACTAAACACAGAGTAAAATTGATACGTACATAACTATTAACTCACATTGTATTTTCATCTGTTTCCATATCACCCAGGGCATCCAACAAGCATCGTAAGACAAAACTTCAAATAACACACAACAAAAATAACAATATTACTTTTGAATGCATAAACACTTGACACAAACAATGGTATAATTACCTGCTTACTGACATAGCTAATGGGCAGGATATATCTGCCAACTTCACTAGTACTCTTCTGATGACCACATGTAGCTCTGGAGAGCATGAACCTACATACATAAATAGTATGCATACATGCAGATCCAAGGTATGTACACTAGCAACTGGTACTGTGCTACAACTAAGCACACAGGTCTTACCCATATGGCATTTCAATACCACGAGCAAGGTATCCATTAAGGGTTCCAGGTGAGCTTCCCAACTAGTTCTGCTAGCGGATAACAAGGAAACTTCAGCCATAGGTACGCCCTGTAATTCAAGTATGAAGTGTTAGCAAACGAAGTAAGAAAAGGACACCAAACTCTCTTAATGGACATGTTCACAATATACTTGACCAGGGAATACACAAACATCAGTAATTACGTACTTTAGGAACTCCAACTGGAAGAGGCAGTGGCAACAGCTGTGAGAGCAAGCCTAGACCATTGAGGCAGCTCTGTGGAGAGGATGATATGTGGACGGATATGAGGTCTTTCAGCAGCATAGACCAAGAATCATGTTCACATTCTGAAGGATTAGACCAGAAGGCAATGCAACTTGACCAAAACCATAGTTATAATAAAAATGCCGTACCTTTGTCTTTTGATATACTCTGATGTGGTGCACAAGTATACAAGGAGAGAATATCCACAACCAATTCCTCAATTTCATCAGAAACTTGAGAGAACACTCTCGCAATTGGAGAAGTACAAAAGACCATGTGCAGAGTGAATAGTGTTTTCAACAAGTTTGAGTTCAAGAGCTGTACAATGTAAGAATTTAAAACCTAAAATCATTATCAGGCTGTATCACAACGTCTTGTATCCCGGAGCATGGGGATTGAAACATGTGCTGACATGTGGTACAGCACAGGATATAGAAAAATATATCAGTAAAGGTCACCAAACAGGTTTCAGTTTAATAATAATCTATCTATGCCAGGATACAACTAGTACATAATGAGCACACGCACGCACGCACGTACGCACGCACACATGCGCATAGACAAGCATGCATATTATACAACATTTATGCACTACAATGCATGCAATCAGAACAGTCACAAAACTTATAGTACATGTTCGAGTATAGGCAAAGGCATTAAATATTGTTTAAAACAGCATTGTAATGTACATTTCCCCAGATACTGTACAAAAATAATAATTTTTTTTCCTCAGGCAGTTTCCTAACAGAATTCCAGCACATACAATTCCATGAATGCTAGATCCAAAACTATACATAAACATATCCCCTACATATCAATGTCCTACCAAAGTAATTGAAAGGTTCCACATACCATATGGTACATACTGTTGCTATAGTTTTAACTGGTGTGAACCAGGAAGTATTTCTTGCCTAATTGATTTCTCATGCCCAACATTCAATATCAATTAGGCAACCATGTTTCACACGAACTACTGTACACTTAGATATAATGTTGCATATAATGTGCCTACACACCTGGCAAGTGGTGTCTTTTGTGAATTCCTTGAAAATGGCTTTGATCAAATTAAGGTTTAGAATTACAGAAGTCACCAAGCATCGTTGGATGGACACATTAGGAACTTGATGCTGCCTCCAAAAAGGTATCCATGTATCTACTGCTTTCTAAAATACAAAAATGAAGTACAGATACAAATAAAACATTTCACATAAGTACGTACAACGACACAAAATTAATGAATACAATAATGATGATAATACAAAGATCATTACTTGCTAGCATTATGAAAGGCAGCAGTAATTCTACTTATTATCAGAGGTATGCACTTTGCTATGAATAGTGGCATATACGTATATGGGTCAGGAAGAAAGTAAGATGAACGTACATACGTATGTATGTACACATCGTATTAATAAGGAAAATGTACAAGCCACACAGGATACCTGTAGGAGGGTTCCAAGTCGTGCTACCCCATCACAAGACATTAACTCCAGTACTGACTTCATCAATTGCACTTTAGTTAGGGCTACGGACACAAATAATACTATTCATATCAATAACTGCATTATTCAATGGAGTAAACATGATATTAGCCACCTTGCTTCTTCTGTGAAGGACAAGAGACAAGAAACCAAACAAGTTTGAGAGCCATAAGCAGTGGCTGCATGGTCTTAATGGACTTGAAGCTGCCTTGTTTTGATGATTCTCTATCATGAAGAGAAAAGAAGAGGTAACAAACTACATTATGAACCATGTACATACAGTACCAAATGTGCATATCTGTACATGCTACTAACAGGCAGGCTACCACATTAGTGAATTGAAAAATTCCATTTTCCTATTTCTCAGATGTTGGTACAGAGGTACAGGGGAACACATGTACCGGTGAACATACGTAGGTACCAGTTAACAGAAATAAGTACAGTTGCATATATGTATCAGTAAATAGTGGTGAATAAAGGTACGGGTGATACCCATTCAAAAAACAGGCAAACATGAGTAAAAGTAGACAAAGATGACCAAAGGTGCCGGAAGGTGAACATGTATAGGTGAATGTTAACACAGGTTGAGTGAGGTAAGTAAAATATGGGGAACGAAACTGAAAGAAGATATAGACAAGATCAGTCTTGAATGGCTGATTCCATGTTGAAAAGGTAGACTACATTCAAGCTAAGTATTCCATAACACAGGCTAGCTTGTACTGGTGGGATGGGATATCAACATGACACGGTGAGAATGTTTATTATATGTTTATATGTCCACTATCCAATAGATTCCCATATAAAGTCCATTGAACACAGATAGATCTAAAGTGCTAATCAATTACAAAACTCAGGTGAACAAGATTTCACACAGATACAGTTGATCACAGGTTAACACACATAAACATATTGCCAGATAGAGTAGATAGAAATAAAGATCAGCATAAACAAAAGTGTGTATGTACGTAGTGTATAACATATTAGGCAACATTCAGACATAATGGGTAAAACGTTAGGTACCCTATGTACAACTTACTCCATGATGAATTCCATCAGTGGTGTGATAGCCAAGTGTGGATTGTCATGATGCTGACCAATATACTTCAGAGGCATGGTCCACTTGTGTACACTCGAAAGAGATGAACTTTGATTGTCTAAGGCATTTATTACATTAATACATATGGCTCATGCACACATTAACATGACAAATGTGTACGTATGTGTACATATTGTAGGAAGGTAATTCCACTGACCTTTGAACAGCTGCCCCACGGAAAGGAGATCACCGGCGTGCCTGACAAAGAAGAATGGAATATTAGGCTCTGCAGGAAATAAAAATAGACGAATCTCATTGTAATAACGTCCTGTGCTCCAGTGAGTACAAAATTACACAGCACAATATGGCACCTTGTATAAGTTGGATCAGCAGCAACAGAACATAGCGAGTTGACAGGCACTGCTTTTGCAATTTTGAATCATGACTAGCTTCGCCTAGAGATGGCAAATACAGGGTGCGTGCATTGGTACATGCACATACGTAATATGCAAACCCTTTCTAAAGGACTTTGTGCAACAAAATTTATCACAAAATACTTTGGAAACTCAACTGATACATACATACAGATTCATATAATCACACACACAATACATACTATGCACAGGCGTAAGCTAACAGAAAACAAATATCACTACAATGTGTTACACCAACACTGATACACAAACAGTATATTAGCACCTGTTGGTTTAATGAATGGCAGCAGAATGGCAGAACAGTCCTCCATAGAAATGATTGAAGCCACACAGTGTCTCCCTGGTGAGCACAATATCATTGGATTAAATCAACCCACACAAAAAACTGAACTCTAATCTCACCAGCTTGTGTGAGTGTGATGGAGTAAAGAGTATGTAATGCATTAAGATACTTGGGATCATCCAAATTCTCAACACTTTGTGAAGGTTGTTTCAACTCTTGTACAACTCTGAGAACCTTAGGATTAGAGAACAGACAAGAATACAAATAACAAGATAAACATTCACCGAAATTTACACATGCATGCATATGCAAGATTTGTACATTACACCCATCTACGACACCCTAACACCCACCCTTAACCACACACACACATGTGTACACAACCACACACCCCTTCACACACACACACAGGCACACACACACACACACACAGGCACACACACACACACACACACACACACACACACTGTGACACACACACACACCACCCACATATGTACACCCACACACACCACCCACATATGTACACCCACACCCACCACACACACACACCCACACCCACACCCACACACCCACACCACACACACACACACACACACACACACCCACACACCCACACACCACACACACACACACACACACACACACACACACACACACACACACACACACACACACACACACACCACATACCTCCATGTGGTATATAATAAGTATCCCCACATAGTGAGGGCAGCATATCGCAGAATCTACATTTTTCAGAAGATCCTACAAGGGAAGCAAATTCATGATAAAGCCAAATTCATGAAGGGTAAAAGGACAACATACAGTTAATGGTGGAGCTGTATTATAAGGTATGTCTTCATCCATCTGCAAACATTGATAAGCAAACTTATAGTAATCATGTACTTTCTGTAACATGATATAAAAACATACTGCTTCTTGGCATAAGTGAGTAACCAATGTACTGAGGACAACAATATGATCTTGAAGGTACTTCAGTCCTAAGTAAAGAGTATGTACATATTGACAGAATAATTTGTACACAGGTACAAAAGTTTGTAGCAGTTAAAATTCTTACCACCAGGAAATGTTAATAACACAAGTAAAACGTCCTTCACAGCTGCATACGTCTTCATCATCATTGACGGTGATGCCATCAAAACCAACAGACACTCCAGAAAAGATCTAATAAATATTAAGAGTATTGTGTGTTGATAATATAATAGTATTGCGACTGGGAACTGACTAAATGTATGTGAAATTACTGTAATTGTAGTATACAGCAAGTATTATCTACCTACCTATTACAAATAATTAATATTATAATTAAGTCATATTTTGACTACTTTATGACTGCCTGTGTATTCCACATACATGTATGTACCTGCATGTGTGGCTCTAACCCAACCAGGGGAAAAAAAACAAATATAAAAACAAAAGCTAAGTATGCATGTAGGTACACTTATAACAACTTTGATGCTTCACATTTCAAACTAATAAGACTTTAATAAGGATTTATATAAAAGTCTCCAGCCTTGGGCAAAATGATAGGATATATTCACAAACTTGTAAATCTGGAGTTGTATACAGATCGCATGAGAAGTATTGTATACCTGGATGATAGCCAACTACTGATAAATGAGAAGTTGCTATTGTCACTTTGAAGATCTTCCTTGCAGAAAGACACAGCCAAAATTGGAGAGTGGATTGTTTCCTGTGAGTTGGAACAACAACAGTATATGTACAGCAAGTGGAACTAATACAAATTTGAGGATAGGAATTATGATAATTAGACAAAAGAACTAACATATAGAATACCCAAACTCAATGGATCCTTATTCTATTACTTAATAGTTAAAAGGGTTACAACAAATGAATGCACGCACTTCTACGATGAAGTCCTTAATTTCCTCCAAATACCAATTGAGGTGATCAGCCTGGGAGATTATGTCAGTTTGTTCGTCAGAGAATCCATCCAGCAAGTCATCACTCCCTGTTGATGACTTGACCTCCTCAGACACTAGCCTAGAATCACGGTAATGTATGGGGAAGATCACATCAATAGTAAACTGCAGTACTAATGCATGCATGCAATGTGTATGTGCACGTATATAAATACATATCTACATGTTGACTACCTCATGCCTGTACTGTACATACCTTTCCACAGCACTTTTAACCGACACTATGACTTCATAAATATGCACTCTCTTTAGTAGGGACTTGAGAGCAGTCACAAGTTGCACAGACTGCATGAAAAATAAGGCCAACCAAGTATGTATACCAATAGATATGTACATAAGTATATAAACATTAGTGAGAACAATAAATATGTACATACGTATGTACTGTACGTACATAAGTATATAAACCTTAGTGAGAACTATATACAGTGTATGTACATGTACATACTTCTATATCTACGTATGTATCCCACGACTTTCTGTAGGTTGTTACGTTAATGTATGTATATGTATCAAACACAATGACAGATACCATGTTACGTACAACCCACAGAAGAGCATTCATGTGCACCTTAGTTGAAACAGTTACAACCCTTCACTTGTATGATATGATAGACACTAAAAAGAGCCAGGGGGGTTCCTGACTTTTACGCACCGCGGTGCGTATTAGTAACCTTACTTATACGACTACTTACTAATACGCACCGCGATGGGTGAGGATTAGGGTTTAGGGTTTGGGTTAGGGTTTTAGTTAGGTTTTAGGATTAGGGTTTAGGGTTAGGGTTAGGGTTTTGGTTAGGTTTTAGGGTTTTGGTTAGGTTTTAGGGTTAGGGTTTGGTTAAAGTTAGCTCTAATCCATCGCGGTGCGTATTAGTAAGTAGTCGTATAAGTAAGGTTACTAATACGCACCGCGGTGCGCAAAGTCAGGAACCCCCCAGGGCTTATCGTTTTTACAACAGCAGTTTAAATTACATTCCATACTTCTGCCTATGCCCTATCACCACTGACTGGATGGATAACTGATTAAAGGGACACTGCATCGAAAAATGAAGTGGCATTAAAATGATAGCTACTATCAAAAAAATAACTCATTTGCATTGACACCGTTGTACGATGTACCGTTTAGGAGAAATTTCGCCGCATAACCCACGAAACCTAGGTAGTGGTAGCCATCTTGATGACGTCACTGGCGTGAAATTCCATAACCCACCGTGTCGTAGCATGTAGAACCGTACCTCGTCGAACCTTTGATGACAACCGAAGAATTGGAAAATCGCCGGGAAAGACTCAGAAATGTTTGTATTACAAACCATCCTGGCTACGAGCGGGTGTGTTTGGATTTGGAAGTGCTGCAAACTGCTCTGGTAGCAATGCGAGAAGTACGTTTTGAGGATTTAAGTACACATTCCTCGGCGACTTTTCGACTGGCCGCTTATCGTCAGTCCACGTGGTGGATACACACACGAGCTATACATGTCTACTTTAAAATCTGAAAATAAGAGGTCGATATATTATACTTTGAGGAAATCCGAACAAGTTATTCAACACCCTATGACAGACCGAATTTCGGATGAATTAATATTGCCAGTAGAAATTTATATGGGCTGAATTGCGCCATTCAGTCCATTTAAATTCTAAAGATAGTAAAAAAACGGTCGAAATTCGATCTGTTACAGGTGGTCGGAAAACTTGTTCGGATTTCCTCAAAGTAATACATAATATTATATGCACCTTTAACTTTAATATTTTAAAGTAGACATGTAAAGCTATTATTTGTGTAGTTTTCCAGACGTTTCACAACTTGTAACCCATGCTTTAGCTCTTGTCCTCTAATATTGATCGAATAGTCCGGGAATTGATCGATTTGCTTGCAAAAATGCTTGCTACAAAGAGATGGAATACTTTTTCGAACGGAATTCATGGATGGTACTAAAAGGAAGAAGAGCTAAGAAACGGTGCTTGTGTCAAGTCCATAGCTTCCGTATGAAGGAAGATACGAGTGTCCGGAAAAAGATCAGTTACTGCAGAATCCAGTCATTAATTTTAGTCCAGTGCCTTGCCTTGCTGTCATTGTTACAACCAAAAACCATACAATAAGGCATGATTTAGACTAGCTGTGGTACAAGTGAAGTAGTTTTGACGACGTAGATAAAGTTGTTGAGACGTTATCACGGCGAATTGGCCTCGCTCTTTACACACAGTACGATAGCTGTAAAATCAACTTTCACGCCAGTGACGTCACGCCACAATGGCGGAAAGGGGAGAAAAAAAATGTCTTGGAAAACGAAACTTTACGAAGCTCGATCTCACTAACGGCGTTGATTTCGGATGTAATATTCGACGTGTAATGTTCAGAACGGGTATACTTTCATTTGACCTCAACTTAATTTTTCGATGCAGTGTCCCTTTAAAGATTTGACAGATATTTAGTTTCAATAGTAAAAACTTGGGCCCAGAACACAATAATAGAATTTTGCCACATAACGAGAGGCATGGATGGGTACACTCTTTACACTCTATTGCTCAACTCTTTCTGGTAGTGGTGCACACAAGAAGGCTACAAACATACTGTTTGAGTAGCAATACTTCAGGTAGTCCACATACCTTGGTGGAGATACACAACCTGACAAGTTGCTGGTAAAGTGTGACAACAGAAGCACCTTCTTGTTCGGGCTAAAAATAGAAAAATAACCATAACATTAACAAAAGTGAACTTCACATACATACGTACATACGTACATACGTACATACGTACATACGTACATACGTACATAGTAGGATAAGACATTTAGGCTACATGTACACACGGGTACACATTTCTTACACAGGAAGAGTTGGGGTAGCGGATTGAATATACTGTCAACCATCCAACTCACATGGATATTTTCACCAAGAAGATATTCTACTCCAGAAACATTCTGTATCATCATCCCTAATACTATGAAATGTAAAGAACAAACACACATCAAAGTAATAGGATAAGCAGTGTTTCTTATGATACAAAAGTACATACATTATGAAGACAAAATGAATATGTTAACGTAGGTACTACATGCTTATGATATTACACATTAACAGTCTTACATGGTGTATACTAACCAATAGCTCAGCATACTAACACAACTAACGGTGGTACACTCAACTCAAAATCAATATGTAGCCAAATGAGAAATAGACTTAAAACACCAAATAATAGTACCATTGCAAACCTATCAAACACACAAGTTACCATTAATGGCCTCCAGTTTCAGGGACAAAGCTAGCTTATCACCACAAATCATCCGGACTATCAGGTCCATAATGTTCCGTTGCTATAAAAATAGTAATGCTTGGGGTGGATGTGCATTGTACAGTATATACGTAAGAACAAAGAATAGAAACATACAAAATCATGGAGCTAGGGATTTTGAGGTCTAGTTGTGGATTTTGTATATACGTACAATCTAATGATGCTTCACACGTTTACAATATAGCCATTGGAACAAACTGGCAACACCACCTTTATTGTGGCTTTGTTAGAATACATGTACGTGAGTACATTAAAAGCTGTAATATGCAGTCATTCCCTCCTCTTCTGGTAATATTTCAAAATTAACAAAGGCCATAAACATAATAAGATTATCATGCATTTAAACAACAATACCGTATAGCGGGAAATATTCGCGGGACAAAATTTTCGCGGATGGCTCCAAAAATGAAAATTCGCAGATAAAATTTTCGCGGATGCTGGCCAGAATCACGCGACAGAACAGCGAGAACGCCTACTTCGCGGATAAAATTTTCGCGGATGTTAGGCAAACCGCGAAATCCACGAATATTTCCCGCTATACGGTATGTTACATGAATCCTGGAGTCTGGCTGGAACAGTGTATACGCATGAATATATAGCATAATATATAATATGCCTTCACCCATACAATACCATAAATCAACACAGATCATCTCAACTGTACAGATGAAATGCAGTAGTTCATATTCATAAATAAACATTTTACACATATTTTAACAGACTAAACCTAGTAACTAACCAAAAGTGATTCCAAAGATGATGTTCTTGAGACACAGATACCAGACACTGCCTTCAGTACAACCTTAACCAGTCTTACATCAATGCCAGTGGGTATCCCTGCCACTTTGTCTAGGTCTAGTACACTACAGATCCATCCCACTACAGTCTGCACAATATCTAATCAAGATACAAAATGGTGCATAATAACAATACATCGATGAGACAGGGCCTACATACATGGGTACATATGTACATGTATCCTGATTGATGGCAACATTGATAAGATTGTCAGCGATACATATTCTATGTGTCCCTGAGATCCTCGGGTGTGATTAAAATCAACAAGTGGATAATCAGGATATGTGTTATTTATACCACTTTTAAAAAGGAAACACAAAAATGGATCCTTCCTAAAGGCGCTATAACATATACATAGCTAACAGAAAAGAAACATGAAAGCAAATTACCTTTTTGCTGATATTTTGGGGTCTCTTCCAGCAAAACCTATGAAATCATCTGTTAACCACATGTACAAGTTGAAATGATGTGTGAAAAAGACACTAACTGAAAGATTGTCTTGAAAACGTTCAAAGAACTCCAACATTCTAACAATAGCAATCCGGAACATGTATGACTTCAGGATCTATGAATCTTCTACCTTTGTCTCACCTGATTGGTGTTACGTTGGACTCTTTTGAAACAGCATCATGGAAAACAGCAGCCTGTTTATCATGGTAAGGAATAAAGGATAAAATAATAAAATGTCTTGGTCACAAGTAAAGAGATTCAACTGTCATCTGTCATCCGTTTAGATGGTTGCACATACGTACAGTGGAACTTCTCTATTACAACCCTCTGAGTTGAGGAAACCTCTGTAATAAGGACACCATTCTGTGTCCCAGGGTAGTACTGTAGTGTATTAGGTGACCTCTGAATTGAGGAAACCTCTGTAATAAGGACTAAAATTAAGGTCCCAAAGTGTCCTTAATTGAGACTTTCCAATGTATACGTACGTATGTGTAATTAGGAGAGGCTTGGGGATGTGCAACTCTACTACTTACAGTAATATCAAAATTCAAAATTAAAAATTAATTTCATCAGAAACACCATACATGTATGCCTATGCAATTGAACTAGTTACGTACATAATACTCTTCTACTCTTCTTACTGTGGAGCATAGCAAACATAATGCTGATGTACCATGCATACTCCTTGAACAAAACCCATGTATCAAAACCAGTACAAAAAGTGAAATAAAGCCTAACGCTTGCTTGCTGGCAGCCACAATGTAAAGTACATACACACGTACAAGGAATGTAGTATATAAGGTATATACGATATACGTACGTATGCGCACATATTATGTACAATTCTATAATATGTGTAAACGATATATTCAAAATCCACCAGCAACTGTACGTATGGAACATCTTCAAGTGCAGGCATTAAGGTACATGTTTAATTATAGTGCTATGTGCATGTGATACTTGTAGGATTGCTTCTTTGTTCACATTTGCTGTTTTACACTCCCAAAACTAACGATGCATGCATATCGTACGGAATACACACATCATTCATGTACCAAATACACTCACCTCTCGTCCAAGACTTCTTTTAACACTGCCTGCTTCTTTAATGTCAGACATTTCAGATTGATTTCCAGCCACCTGTAAAGTTACGTACTGATACAACACATTCAAATGACACACAGTACTTTAAAACAGAACAAGCCTTCTCATCCAGGAGGTTGCACTGATAAGGATTGAAACTGACAGAGCTTGTGAACCATAAGTCCATGTCATCAGCATATATGTCCAAGTCACCCTAGCACAATTGCAACATATGTACATACGTACGTAGTGTACATAACTGTGATAACCACACCATGATCACACTCCCACGATGAATATTATACTTTGCAATCACTTTTAAAAGTGAAGGCATGTAGATTGGAATGTTCGATGAAAGCCCTGAGCACTACAATTCTCCCGTAACATTCAATATCTATTCATGCCATAGTACCGTATAACCGGAAATATTGGCGATCATTTTATTTTGGCAGTTTGGCGGTTTGACTGACTACCGCCAACATAATATTCGCCAAAATAATAGCACCCGTGCCAAACGTCAGGATTACGTCACAATAAAGTGATGTAATCCCGACGTTGCGCATCCGTGGGGCTCGAATAATCATGGCAATAGCGAGAACGGAACAGAATACAGCGGTTGATCGGAAACTCCATTTTCGAAATTCATTTCAAGCGTTAAAATTTTTATATTGGGTAACACAGAAACTGTGGCTATGAATATAATTATAACCTGGGCTCTCCATCCGCCAAAAAAAACCCACCAATATCCTAAAATTCGACAAACCGCCAAATATTCTTTCCGCCAATATTTCAGGCTATATGGTATTAACATTGATAATACCTTCATGGTTCAGAGCTGGCATAGTTTTTTAGGAGTTGATAATGAAGGAAGTAATGTCTAGGTTCAATTGGTGTGTGTTTCACAAAAAATATATGTGTTGCGTGTGTGTGTCCATTGTATTGTGTTGTGTTGTGTTGTGTGTGTGTGTGTGTGTGTGTGTGTGTGTGTGTGTGTGTGTGTGTGTGTGTGTGCGTGTGTTGTGTGTGTGCATGTGTTGTGTGTGTGTTTGTGTGTACCTCTTGATCAAAGTCATCATCTCCAAAAGCAATTTCCTCATCAGAGAATTCTTCATAACCAGATGCATTGGCCTATACAACAGTAAGTTAGACTATCTATTCATTCATGTAGGTTACAAAAGGTCACTCACACCATGCATTAGCATTGTGAGATACATACATATACTGTACATATAACATACTCGCTTAGTTGGAGGACCAATATCATCATCAAAAATATCAAACATAGTTGGAGAATGGTCTGGAGAGAAGGGTTCAAATAGTTCATCTTCCAGCATCCCATCACTTGGTTTCTCAACCTACGTACACATGGACAAGTTCAAACGCAATGGAATACAGTCATGAAGATAATGGAGGGAATAATGCAACTAATAAACAACCTCATCTTCAGGCCACTTTCTCTTCAATGGGCTTTTCCCAGGGTCTCCTCCCATGCTGTTTGGCAGTGATGATCCTGGTCTAAAGCAAACAGCAGTGCTATGTAAACAATACCTACACCTGCATCAGATCAAGATACTCACTTTGGAGAGCCACTTTCAGCTGTAACATGCTTGGCAGTCCCATACACACAAATTGTTATTGTTTTATAATAACCTCTAACCAGCAAAGCATCAGACCATATCTATTTCATTCGAATGTGAATAATAAGGGGAAGTGTCACAGAAATAAAGGACGGATTTCACTAAACAAACATTATTCGTTCCTGCTTCTTTCAGGGCAATGCGCTCCACAGAAAAGAGTAGCCTATAAGCCATAAAATAAAGCTCTATATGAAATGGATGCATATTATGTACAGCGTACACATACATGAAAAGAGATATTCACAGCTTACTTTCCAAAGTGATTGTAGTATGGAGAGAGTATGTTATTGGCATCGTTGACAAAAAAGTCCAAGTCAATCTCACTAGGAGTGGTACGCCTAATAATGTAACCAGTGAAACTATTGTCAGTGCCAGCTCACCACAGAAAGACATTAGAATGGAATAACAGGGTCACAGGACAGTGCTGTACTTTAACTCGTACTGTACTTATATTGTCGTTTACCATAACACAATCTGTGAATCGTTCTGTCATGCCGTAAAAGTTCCCCCGGGCCTATAAAAGGTGTAATCGGCTTTTGTTCGAATGAAATCGATTATAGAGGCGACATGAGCGAGAACTACTGTGAAATCGTGCAGGACGACGAAATTCTGGAAGAAGCGATCAAATACGTTATTGCGGGCAGCAAAGGCAACCAGTACAAGTATCCTGAAGGATGGGATAAGAATATGAAGCGATCCGTTAGGAAGAGAGCTGACAGAGTCGTGATGACAGGAGTGGAAGTGATGTATAAGAAGAAGAACAGCGATGAAGTTAGAATAATACAGAGCAGAGAAGAACAGATGCGAATCTTGGAGATGTGCCATTCAGATCCAACATCTGGGCACTTTGGGGTTAAGAAGACCTTCAACAGAGTGAGGGAGAGGTTCTATTGGAAAGGGATGTGCAAAGATGCAGAAGAACTGGTTAGTTTACATTCATTTCTGCAAGCATTTTCAGCATGATTTGAATGCCTACTTCCCTTTCCAACATAGGTGAACAAGTGCCGACACTGCCAGATGATGAATAAGAAAGTGAACACAGCTAGGCCAGAGCTTCATCCTGTACCAGTCAAATCGCCATGGTTTCATCTTGGGATCGATTTTATTGGACCATACTCTCCACCTTCGAGCAATGGCAATAAGTATGTACTTACAGTTTGTGATTATTTCACCAAATTTGTATGGGCGAAGCCACTCCCCTCCAAAGAAGCGAAGAATGTAGCACAAGCATTGCGGGAGCTCTTCTTTCTTTTTGGCATCCCACAAGTAATTACAACAGACCAAGGAAGGGAATTCAAGAATACGCTAAATGCTGAGTTGACAACTACCCTGGGTATCCAACATCGACTGACCACTGCCTACCACCCACAAGCCAATGGATTGGATAAACGCTGGAACCAAACCCTAAAGAACACAATTGTGAAGTTCATTGATGGGAAACCTGATGAGTGGGACAAGCTTCTCCCAGAAATCTGTTATAGTTATAACACAGCAGTGCAAGAGGTAAGAATTTTAGACACCTGTTGATAAAACTACAGTATAACTAACTAATAATATTACACTACACAGTTTGACTTCTATCTTCCTCTTCTTTTGCATAGTTATCAAAGCATACACCATATGAAGTCATGTTTGGACGAAGAGGCCTACTGCCGGTGGACTTCAACAGCTGTACTGAGTATGATCCAGAGAGAGTGCTTAAGCATTTCCAAGATGCCACTGATCCTGATCCAGAAGAAGTGAAGACCACCCGTAAGAATATTGAGGACCAAGTGAAGGCCAACATTGAGCAAGCACAAATAAAACAGAAAGAGTATTATGACAAGAAGCATACCCTGCTAGGTACTTTCACAAATGGGTCGCTAGTCTTGAAAAAAGACTTCACCAGGAAACGTAGACGGGGTGGAGCTTTGGATTACAGGTTGTCTTGGACCATATTCCATTATTCATAGTTTCGGAAATGGGCTATATCAGATTGAGGAAAAAGCAACAGGGAAAGTGATCGAACGAGTGAATGGTTCCCACTTGAAGCCTTTCATTTCTAACTTTTCAACAGTCAGCTATGAGAAGCCATCTGAAAACCTGCCTTATGTCAAAGACAATGATGCCATTCCCAGTCATCAAGACATTGCGTTACAAGAAGAGCAGGGTCAGAGAGCGAGACCAATCAGATTTGTTCTGCCTTTGTAGATCGATTTGGGAAGGGGAATCTGATGACCTTTGCCAGTGCGTAAAGTGTACCGGGTGGTACCATATCTCCTGCGTCATTTCAATAAATTGCTTCACTTCTTCTTCTTCTTGGAGATGCCCCCTTTGTCCATAGAACTCATTAACATTATTATTATTTTTATTATTATGTCTTTTGTATTTCTAAAACTCTCATTATTATTATTATACTATACGTATTTAACTGAACTTCGTATTTATGGTCATATTTTTATATGTTGTATTTATTTATTTATTTACAGAGTCATATACATATACACACAGTCATGTACATACATTATCAGACACTATCATTTACAAGTACTAACATTTAGGGAGGGGGAACCAAAATAGTTGAGGGGGGCCAATAACAGCAACCAAATTAGTTCCTGGGGGAACCAATTTGGTTGCTGTTTTGGTTCCAGGGGGGCCTATTTTGGGGGGGACCAAATTCGGTATGACAGTTCAATGTATGCACTTAAATCACATTTATTAATATTATTCATCAAAGAAGACACCATTTCATGATTATGGTACACAAAACATTATAACACTACACCTGGGTACACCTGGGTACACCTGGGCACACCTGGGTATAGGATATTAGTTGAGTTTCAATATTTTTAACATTCCTTTGTGTTTAGCAAACATCATTCCTAAGTTTTCCCCAATATATCTGGAAAGGGGTGAATGTACACTGCTGGGTTCCAACAACAAAACCAAGGGCATATAATCCGGCTCAAATAACATGCATTTGGATTGGACATTACTAATTTTAAGTGTGTATCCTGGCTCTCTAGTACCTGTTGCTATTTTATTCCTACGGGAACCATTGCATTCAGACATTTTTTTTCAAATTTGGACCATCCCTCATATCTTGGAAGATGTGAGGTGGCTCCATGAACCTCCTCACCTTTTCCCAAATAGCTAGATGCAACATTTCTGAAATGCCTCTTATGAGCCAAAACAGTGCGCATTGGATACATAAGCCTACTGTTTGATTATGAACTGTATATGCTAAACATTCACAACAATCACTAAGAATTCATAAACTACACAAATATACTTGAATAACTACACTTACCCTATCTTATCAGCTTCGGGTATATCTGGATGAATTATGGCAGACTTTGGAATAACTCGTACTTCTCGGACGTGAACCGGCCGAGAAAACTTGACCATGTCAACCCGCAATTCATTCTACAACAAAATTTCATGGAATCGATAAAGAACGAATACAATGACACAAAAATCCCGCATATACAAGTTCAGGAAAATGATACAAATCGCCACGGACCCCGGCAGGCATACTATACATACGTAGAAATAGGATCAGCACTTAAGTAGATGCTAATAGGAGATTCTCATTATCTTACCTCGGTAGGATCGTGCACAAAGTTTCCATAGAAAAGTAAATGAAACTTATCCCTACTGGAATCCTCCCGGCTAGCATCCGCCATTTCCAGTTGGCAAGTTTGCACGTGACCAGAACGTGACAGAACCTCGCTCTCGCTGTTCAGAGATGTAGTCGATCTTGCCTAGCCTACACTGTTGGAAGAACGATAACATCTATGGGAGACCTAGAGTAGTATGGAGAATAGAGATGTGGACAGATTCAAACGTGTTTTGGATTCCGAATTTTCATCTGCTTTTTTGGACAAAGAGAGGGAATTGCTCGAGATAGAACGTAATATTCACAAGGTCAAATTGCAATTAGATTGTCTCCGTCAAGCTTGTTTGAGTGTTTCAACATATTCTAAATTGGAAGAGAACGACTATATAGTCCAAAATACGAAAGATGAACATCCACAGGACGACGATGTCTGTTCCATCATTCGAAAGTTAGACTCACCTACTTCCACAGGCGATTATGAAGAGGAGAATGTTGACGAGAATGCTGAAAGGACGACAACAGGTGATCATGACGCGTTCCATAAAGACAATTACAATACTTTGATCACTAAAACGGTGGTTGTAGGCAATACGTCAAAGTTTCTCCACAACCAGTCCGAATCTGACGGTGCAACACATAAATGGATGGTGTATTTGAGGGGGCTACCTAATGATGACATTAGTAAATATGTTAAAAGTGTATGGTTTTTATTGGACCCCAGCTATAGGCCAAATGATTGTGTTCATATCACATCCCCACCTTTTCAGCTGGTTCGTCGTGGATGGGGAGAGTTTCCTATTAGATTGCAAATTACTTTTCACAACCCTATGAACAAACCTGTGGATGTTATTCATCACCTAACTTTGGATCGCACAAAAACTGGTCAGCAAATGAGAGGGTCTGAGACAATTGCAAACTTAACATTGTATTTTGAGAATGTGGACGCTTCATCATCAGTGTCTCCTATCGAACCCAACCTATCTGATCTAGATTTGCCTCCCTCACAGTCAAATTTCAGTGATAATCTTGTAAGTCTGGTAATTCATGACCACCCGTACTCAAGACCTAGTGGCAATGCAGACTGTATTACTCACTCGACCTCCGTCAACACGACTGCTGTACTCAATGTTCCTTTTCTTGAAGACTGCTTGAAGGATCTTGTAGAACTGGTCCCCTTAATTGGTATGCCCACAGATCATTACTGTTTTACAGCAAAATCTCTTGAAGAATATGGTTTATGGAGTAGAGTCAAACAGAATTCGTGTGAATGGATGAGAGCTGTAACATTGAAGCAACTTGTGCATTCTCATTTGTTGTTGCCTCCACAAGTAAGTTTAATTTCAACAAAGGAACTTGTGTTGTGGTGTCGAAAAGAGGGCTATACACCATCACTAATGCAACATGTGATGTACTGTAAGTCATGTGGAACGAGATCGCATGGTGAGGAGTGTAGTAGCTGTAGTGGATTGAAACCGACATCTATTTCGGCCTTACTGCCTTTCTGTGCCAGTCTGGACCAGCACCCAAATGAACCAGCCTGTTGTAAGATTTTGGATTGTGATCCAGTGCCATTATCTCCATCGATTGAAGTATCCAACTCTCACACACCGCATACTTCAATGCAGGGCTCTGGCCATTGTACTGCAATGAAGACTCTCCTCAAAACAGTAGGACTGGAATCTAGAATACCTGTGGATGCAGATTTAGGCCCAGTCTGTTACTCGATGTTATACAAGGCTCTCCAGTGTTTTTTGAAGAATGTAACACAGCAAGCCCTGAATGAGGCAACAACTCAAAAGTTCGGCATACATGGTATTCTACCAGTTCACATTCTTGAGTCTACAAAGAAGAGTGCTAATCTGCAATTTTTATCAAATGAACATCTAGGTATCAAGTACAGCTAGCATTTCCTTTCTACTAGATCACTTCGTTGTCATCATTGTATTACATATGTGAAGGGCAATTATTGTTCCGTATTTTGCTAATTATAAAAAGCACACGTGTTCGTTTGTACTGTCTTGTAATTTAGTATAGCTGTTTTTGTGTATTAATTTTGGAGAATATTATTATGCTCACACAACTCTACAGTTTCATATTTTTGTTTTTATCTCCAATCTTCTACATACGTTTTGTATTATTAATTTATATTATTATAGTCATATAGGCCACAATGGCCCTAAGACCAAACAGTATAAACTTAAGATGACAAAGTAGACATGAAAATTAAAATAGAACATAAGTGAACAGTGAATTAATTGCTTGAAAATTAAAAATGCATGCTATGTGAGCCCATTGATTTAAGAGGTAGAAACTAACAACATAGACACAAATACCAGTGGGTTACTCTAAATTGAGATAAAGTTACTAATAATTGACTCAATAATTAGTGGTATAAAGAGCATGAAATCGTTTGTTCATACACACAGATATAAATTTTGCAAGTTTATTTATGACTTGATTGTTGTCTGAAGACATTAAGTATTCAAATTTGTCCATCATGTTCAAATGTTGGAAATACGGATGATGTAACTCAATTGAATTTAGAAAATCGGCACGTTCCTGTGCATAGCCTTGACAGTGAAGTAATAAGTGGATTTCATCTTCGACTGTATTGCATGCACACACACGGCATAGTCTTTCATTTGCAGGGATTGATGGATAACTATGTCGGCCCACTTCTATCTCCAGATTATGGCAACTTGTTCTAAATCTTGCCAAAGAATTGCGAAGCTTGACTGACTTAATAACAGAAAGATATTTCTCTCTTTTAAGGATATGTTTGAATAAATTGTATGTACGTAGTTTAGGACTGTAATTGAGTTCTGCCTGCCACTCCTGGATGAATATATCGTAAACGCGTTTGACTACCTCTGGAAAACCATCATATGGTGAGCTTTGGAGGCCAAAACATTTCAATAGCTTGCAGGTCCACATATTAGCCCAGCTGTTTAGTTGTTTGGAAGACAAATCGATTTGAAGAGCCAGTGCATCAGAAACAAGAGGGGGACAGTCAACTAGGTGGATTCGAGACCAATATTTGGCAATGTTATATAAGATTGAACATTTCAAAGAGGGCAGTCCAATTTCCCCATATACTGCTGAATTAGGTGCAGATGGAGGGAGCTTCAGACAAAATTTGTAAAACCTCAGACAGACTCTGTCTAGGGCATTAATCTTGTGTAGGCCCCAAAGTTCGCAATGATAAAGTAATTTGGGTACAACAAGTGATTGGAATAGACTTATCTGAATCTCAGTATCTGTAATTTGATTTTCTATAATTTTCCTGATGAGTCCGTTAGTCGATTGGGTGGCTGCAGTGAAAAGTTTTGAGATTGCGAAGTTAAATTTGCCGTTGCAGTGAAACCACGTACCAAGATATTTGAATGTATCTACTTGGTCAATCTGCTTGTCACCAAAGGTCCACTTATGAAGATGACGACAAGGTTTTGCACTGAAGACAATTATTTTAGTTTTGATAGTATTGACATTTAGGCTACTCTGAGTACAGTAATGATTTAAGCAGTTAAGTTGAGCCTGAAGTGTGTCAGGGTTATTGGCCAAAAGAACAATATCGTCAGCGAACATTAAACAGGCTGTGCTTCGTTCCTGAATCACAAATGCTGGCATGTTGTTTGGAAGAGAGTTAATGTACAGGCTAAACAGCAGTGGACTGAGGTTACAGCCTTGCCTTACTCCACAGCCTATTGGAAATGATTCAGATAAACCTTGTGAAGTCAATACTTTACCTTTGCATTTGGCATACATTGATCGTAGAATTCTTATTATCTTATGGTTCACCCCTATCTCTAGGAGTCTCTGCCACAGCTTGTGATGCGGAATGGTATCGAATGCTTTCTTAAAGTCGACAAAACATGCAAACAATTTCTTTTTTTTCAGTAGTTGTTTCTGGATGGCAGAGTGAAGAACAAAGGCAGCGTCTGTAGTTCTAAAACCTGGACGAAATCCGAATTGGGAGGGGGTTAAGATTTTGTGCTCGTTGGCCCACTCTTCCAACTTATTGCGTAACAAAGAGTTGAAGATTTTACCTAGTACATTCAAAAGGGAGATGCCTCTGTAGTTGTTTGGATCGGATGTGGTACCAGATTTGAAGATAGGTTTAACAATCGATTCAGACTATGAGCTAGGATAATATTCAGCTTTTATAATGATATTGAACAGATCGGTTAGAAATTGAAGCCAATTGTGAGGTAGGGCCTTATAAACCTCAGCTGGAATCTTGTCAGGTCCTGGTGCTTTAGCTGATGCTAGTTTGGAGATTGCAGTAATAGTGTCACTTACGTCAAATATTATATTCTCCTCAGCATTTTCAAAATTAAAGCTGTGTTCCACAACATTGTCATTGGGATTTATAGAATGCAGTCTGACAAAATGATTCCTCCAGATTTCTAAGGGGATCTCATCTGAAGAACACTTATGTGGTTTACGGTGGATTTTCCAAAATTGTTTTGGATTGGTACGGGAGAGCTCTTTTAGAAACTTATTCCACGAGGATCGAGCATTATTCTTTTTTTGTCTCATGATCTTTTTCCATGTCTTCCTAGCTTTGAAATATTCATTACGTTTTAATGGGTTGTCTGTGTGTAGTCTCCAATCGGATAGTTTTAGACGAGCAGCTTTCTTATATTTGGCGCATTCAGCATCATACCATTTGAACGGATACTTTCTTTTAATGCCTGAGGATTTGCAATGATTGGACTGGTTGTTAACTGAATATTCTTTAACGTAGCCTGAGTCCTTAGCACATTTGAGGACTGAAATAGTGAAGTCACTTATAAGGGTGTCAATTGAATGTGCATTGCAGATATCATCCTCAGGTTGCAAACAAGGTGGATTGGATGAATTGAGGAAATCGGTAAATTCACTTGCATGTTCTTTATTCCATACGTAGTATTTACAATTAGATTGGTTGGTAACTTTTTCTTCGAGTATGCGGGGAACTTCTATATGATTTTTGATTAGATCATGACAGTAGGACCTGGAGTGGAAATAGTCCTGTGAGGATGGCAATGACTTGGTTGTATCTTTACATAGTAGTGATGACACAATGGCGCAATGGTCAGAGTATGGAGTGAGTTGTTTCACTTGTAGCGATGTAACTAAACTGAAGCATGGATACGAGACTATTCCATAGTCTACAGTACTTGATCCGTTAGGGGAGTGGCAGGTGAATTCTCCAACAGAATCCCCTGCAATGCGGCCATTTAAAATAACGAGGTCACTTGTTTGGCACAAATTGATTAGGTCCTGTCCATATTGATTAGAGGTCATGTCTCTATGATTTCTAGGTGGAAAGCGATCTGGAGTGGAGCAATTTAAATTTCTATCTTCCAGAGAGCCAATTCTAGCATTTAAATCACCAAACAAGCATATATCACCTAAGTTGGAATAAGAGGAGATTTCACTTTGGAGGTCTATCCAGTGTAATGGATACTGGTTTGAACTGGAGGATCCTTGGGGAGGAACATAGTTAGCACACAGGTAGATATCCTTGTTGTGGTTTAGGATGCATTTATTCAATTTCAACCATATTCTGTCGATTGCAGACTTTACAGTGGAAATTCCATTGATATGAGTGGAGTTAATATACAAAAGTAGTCCTCCAGATCCTCTTTTTGCTTTTTTATGTTTGTAAGGCCTTGGAAAATTGAGGGATTTGAATCCGGCTATGTCAAAATTAAATTGCGAGTTGGGTTTTAGCCAAGTTTCTGATAAAATGACTAAGTCCATTGTTTTGAAGAATGATTCATATTCAATCAATTTGTCTACGGTTAATCCATTTATATTCCAGTGTAAAATCTTGAACTGATGTTTAAAGTTCACATTTTCGTAGTAATCATCACTAGATCGAGGGCCATTGTGGCTTGCCTCCTAGCAGGATAGGGTATCTAGGCTGTCCAGAGATGCAACCTTAGAGCCCTCAATAATTAAGTTACCATTTGTGATAAAGGCAGATTTCCCTTCTGACTTAGCCTTCTTCAGTCTGGCTAATAGGAGGGTTTGATTTTCTTTTGGAAGGGGGTTAAATCATTATTAACAAAAATTCCCGTCCCTTTAAGAGTGGACCTTTTCTTCATTACACTAACCTTGGAGCTACGTTCCGCGAACCTGACCAAAATGGGTCTTGCAGTTCCCTCCTTAGCTCTTCCAAGACGTTTGGCTTCATCGAGCTTAACAGGGACCGACAACTTCTCATTGAAAAGCTTGGACACAACATCAACAGTTGGTCTTTCCGGTTCCTCTTTGAGGCCGACTACGATTACGTTGTTGCGTCGTAGCTCTCTTTCGTGGATTTCTAGAATTTTGTTCTGATCAGCCAGGAAATTTTCACTCCGAGTGGCGGTAGAACTTTCTCTTGATTCGATCAATTGCTTTAATTCAGACATATTCTTTTTGAGCTCATGGACGTCTTTGCGCAGGACGTCAAATTCTTCAACGAGTCGCTGGATCTCACCGGTACCGTCGGGTGCATCGCGACCGCCTTCTTGTGGTAAGCTGGAGAATTTCTTTAAAATACAGACAGGACAAATATAGGCGTTCGTTTTGTCTTCTGATAGGACTTTTAAAACTTCTACCGAGATCCCGACACATGTAGCGTGACACCAGCGCTCGCATCCATCACAGTGGATGACATGTCCGCCTTTCTTATTTTTACAGAAGCAACTTCCCGGATCACTGTCCTTTTCTTTCGTCTTTTTACTTCCCTTCTTGCTACTAAATGTAGCGGTAGTTCGATTGAGCGAGGAAGAAGAGGATTTTTGGCTTCTGTCTAACTGAGAAGCGCTAGATTGTTCCGCCATTTTGCCGCGTACAATATATTATATTAATGTATAATAATATTATCGCTATACATACATATGTTCACCTACTGGATGTAATGCTATGTCAACATTTTATATAGTCTAGGCCAATCAATTGAATTCATCAAGTGGACTCAAAGACAGAAAGTAATAATTTCCTGTATGACTTCCAATAAGCAGTTTATCCAAAGGAAATTTGCAATTGTTAACCACATTATCAATACATTTCATATACTAAACCTGCATGAGGTGAATACGTTGATGTCAGTGAATGGTCTAATTGGACATGTTACATGTACATACTTGACTGCAACCATAATATTTTACATATTACTGACTAATGTATACGTTGAAGGGTTGCAACATGCTCTGATCCACTGAAATTATACTTTATATATTATGCATTTCCTGCACCCATACCTAGCTATATAATAAATGCTAACAAAAGTAGGAAGGGGCACTCCGCGCTATAAAATTGAAATTGTTCGTGTAAAATATAGTTCCATAGGGTCAGCCAAAACTTCTGTACCTGTGGATAAAAATTTGTCAAGAATGACGTCCAAAAAATTGACCTTTAATTTTTTGACCTTTCGCTGGTTTGCACTTCAGCTACGTATATAGTATCTATGGCCCCATCCACTTCTTAGTAGTATACTTACTACTAAAATCAGCCAAAAATGATTTTTAAAAGCTGGCAGGGGCTTAATACCTGCCCATAGGCAATATTTTGGAAAAACAGCATAGCTATTGTTTGCTCCAACTAGTGTCCAATCGCTACCTAACATGCCATCCAGAAACTGCCTCCTTATGATCAGACATGTTGGCAGCATGCTATAATACTTTGTTATGCACAAGTGAACATTGTTGAACCATTATGTGTCCACCATAATATTGTTTCATGTTGCACTTTGATACCATTTGTAATAGAATTACATCATGAGTGGATTGATTATACCATAGATCTTCAGGGTATTCTTTTTACCATAAAATGACTGCAATCATCAGCTGTTGGAAAAGTTAGCCTAAACCCAGGAGAATTGTTACTTTCAACTGAAATCTGAACATTTCATAGACATTTTCGACGTCACCTATTAGTGATGGAAATTCCAAAGGTTATACTCCCCACAGTCTAATTGTGCTAGCCCTGGAAATTTCCTGCGTCCTATTAATATTATCGCCTCCGTCCCGTAATGTCCAACCATACTCTATAACTTATACTGCTTACATCTGCTTACAAAGTCGAATCCAAAGCTAAACTCGAGAAAAATCCTTTCAAATGAATTTCGCAGTATTGCTGTTTCCAATTTCCTACTTCCATTCCGGAAGCTCTGGCAACTAAGAACCGAGGAAGCTGGCGTTATTCTGCTTCTGATGGACGTAGTCTGATAATCGATGTTCCACACCAAATAGGGAAAAACCACGGTCTATTTTTAGTATCAAAAATGGCCTCCCTCGGTGGGAGGCCCTGCACGTCGATCGAAACAATACTTAGGAAATTCTTCCCCGATTTGAAGCGGGAGCTTAACTCCGAAGTGATAGCCGATTCTTTGTACGCTGGATATGTCATTGATCTCACCCTCAAACAGGAGATAGAGAGAGAGGCGGAAAAGAAAGGTCACACAAGGAGTGCGAACGACCGTCTCCTCTGTCATCTGATCCAACACGGTACATCGGAGACGTTGACACGGTTCTGTGACGTTCTCGAAGAAACTGGTAAATCGAAGAGCCTCCCTCATCATACGAAGTGGTCGAAGGAGTTGAGGGTGTCCCTGCGCGAGGTATTCTCCAGTCCGTCTTCGGAAGAACAGGCAAATCGCCCCTTCACGTCCAACCTCCAGGTACAGCAGCGCATGAAATTGTTATCCTTTTAGCCTATTATTTATCTGTATTATTTGATAGCGAAACGTCTGTAATTGTAACTATTGTACAAGTGATCTGGATATACGTATAAGACTAATTACTGCATATAATTTTCTCATATTCATTACTTTAATCCATATCAAAAACCATAACGTAAGTATGAAGTGCCCTCATGAAGTGAAGAAGGTGTTCTTTCATTGGGTTCTTTTCTAAGGAGAAGTAACCAATATTGAATCTGTTTTACAGTACTACAGTAGTGCCTCTTTTCCAGTGATGGACTATTTGGTGTGGACCATTTCAATTGACAAACGATTTGTGTCTGAAGATACTTCATACTGCTCAGAGTGTTTTAAATTAACCCCTTGCAATTAAGAATATGGGTGACCTTGTCCTAATGACCTAAAAGAATAAGGTGGATTTATGAGTCTGGCAGATTAACTAGATATTATTTAGTACTCTTATATTATATTGATATTGGGTAATTGTGGTGAATTAAAAGGTTTGGCACATAAAGCCATGGCAACGTTTTAAACATTCACTGTAACTATATCAGTAGTTCTAAACATTTATCACTGTTTGTTTGTTTGCTTGTTTTGTATTTATTAGTTTGGGACTGGCTGCCAAAGTAGCTCTGAGGACTTCTAAATTTCTTTGAATCTTGCTTTCATATAATAATAGAATTGTTATTGTATGTGTCAACATTACTACTATCAACCTAAATCAGGATCATAAATAAATTGTTTCAACATTGCTGGCTGGTAACACCTACGGTAGTCACCAAAATAAAGTTTACATTTCATTCCATCTAAAGGTGACGTAGGTCATTTTGGCTACGGGATAAAGACAGTGACAGAACAAAACGGAATGAAACGGAAAGAACGAAATGTGTTGATTCCAATGTATTATATTAAAGTACAGAACGATTTGTCTAGATTCTCAATTATGATGAAGATCTCATTGCTTCTGCAAATGGATTTGTCAAAACGGTGGAGATTCATCTGGAATGAAGAAAATAGCATTTCACGATCAATCCAGTGAATTCACCACTTGATGAATTTATATATTCCGGCCCATCCCTGTTGTATGAATCCCTTCCTCTTTCAAAAATGTTGGATTGTAGGTGACTTGATGCCTTTTGAATAGTGAACTAAATACTCTGCTTTCTGTAATTGCTATAAACTATGGTTGTTTGATCGCACTAGTGTTCATTAACACCATTCGTTTCTTGAGGAATGGAACAAAACAAAATGGTACGGACATATGAAAAGGGAGACGTAAACGGAATGATCCATTTGAGCGTTTCGTATTCGTCTGTACTAAATGAATGAAATTAATGAAATGTAAACTTGATTTTGGTGCCTACCGTATGTGTAGTAGATTTATGCTAATTACATATTTAGCATTTGTCCATTTCATCACTTTAGGCTTGTTCACAACTGGCACATGACCAACAAAAGCGTTTTCAGCTTCTGAAAGAAGTTGTGCAAGATAGGGATATGCCAGTTATGGATTTTGTCCAACTAGCTGTGATAGAACATAAGGAACGACCAAGGTTGAAGAAAGAAAAGGACATTGAGGGGTTTTTACATGCTAGTGTTAAGGGCATTGACAGAATATACGAGCAATCATGTTCAATTGATTATGGTAGAATTCTAGACTTCAGCTCTCAAGACCGAGGTAAACGCATTATCATCAGCGGTGCCCCTGGATGTGGGAAGAGTACTTTGGCTAGAAAACTCTGTAAGGATCTTTCTTCCAAGTATCTACCTAATGGCTATTACCTCATCTTGCTCATCGAACTGCGAGAGTTGAACCTCCTCATTCGACAGCATGGACCAGATGTAGATGTCCAACTGCACCATCTTCTGGAGGCCTGCTATAGCAAGGCCAACCTCCTCCAAGCCAGTAAAGAGTGTGAACAGTGTGACGGCAAGGGTATCCTGATGGTCATAGATGGATATGATGAACTGAGTCCTAAAATACAGGAAAGTCCATTCTGGAGACGTCTGTTCGACCAGTCTAAAATGTACCTGTACCAGTGTGACATCGTGATCACAACCCGACCAGTAGTCTGTCATGAGTTACTGGATCTGATGACCCCACTTCACCGCATGATTGAAATCCTGGGTTTCTCTGTTGATTCCATCGAATGTTACATCAGACGTTTCTTTCAAAGAGACAGTCACTCAGAATCCCCCCATCAATCACACAATGATGGTTCATCTATTGCAGAAGCACTGATACAGAGACTGAAGCACCTCCCTCAAGTGAAGGGTCTGTGTCATATCCCTGTTGTACTGAAGATAGTATGTGAGGTGTGTAGCTACCTGGGTATCAAAGACCTACCTCACTCAATGACTGGAATCTATAAGGAATACGTTCACCGTCAACTACCTACTCCTTCCATCAAGAACTTTCTCAATGTGTCGTATGACGTGCTTCCTGTATTCTATCAACTCTGCGAACTTGCTTATCACTGCTCCATTGAACAGAAGCTTGTCTTGTCAGAGGATGATTTAGGAGAGCTAGCAGAACATGTCGATGAACGTGGAACCATCTATTCTCTTCTTCTTTGTGATCCAGTGTGGAATCCTTGTCTATCGATCCCATTGCGACTCTTCCATTTTGTTCACAAAACAGCTCAAGAATTTCTGGCAGCTGTTCACATCAGCAGACTGGATCCTTTGGAACGTATGAAAATATGGCAGAAATATTTTGGTGTTGCCCACATGAGTGAAGTTTGGAAATTCTTTTGTGGACTGACCAAACTCGCAAACATTGATGTTTCAAGTATAATTGGATCTGGTAGAAATACTCCAGACACACATAAACTGCACGTAATATCGTTTTTTGAAGCCAATTCAAGTGATCTTGCCACTCGGGAGCTACCCAAGATTTTCCCAGATGAAGTGGATATTTGGCTGTCTTCTTCATATGAAACTGCTGCATTGAACTATATCCTCAAACACCACCGCTCACTGCACCGACTCACAGTGAGATCTGCCACAATCAACACAGTCAATCTTGAACTTGCAGCAGAAGTTATAGTCCAACATCCCACTCTTGAAGAGTTCGAGTGTTGTGATCTTCCTCCAGAAGGTAAGTCCCACTGGGTCCATGTCTGGTTACATAGCATCGACACAGTCAAATAATGGCCTCTTTACTTCATCTGGTGCACTAGAACCATGCAGTATGAAAGAGAACTGGGTTATGTAGTACTTGGACAATTGGCCTTACTAGCTATTGGCCTAGCCATTACAATATCTATGTTGTCCAAATTCACTAAACCACAAATCATGCAACCTCTGCTCCTTTTCCTACATCAATTCTGCAGGCAATTTTTATTGGGAGTGTTTTCTCAAATCATATTGCATTCTCTTGCCTTAATTCCACCATCTTATGAGGCTGTGAATGACACATTTGAGGTATCCTAAATTGACTGTTAAAGATACAATATTATCAACAAATGCCATTTACTGAGAGTCAAAATGACATACGTACTTGCCTCACTTTCAGCATGACAGCTAGTCCCAGTGTAACCTTCAAGCACATAACACAATTATAATTATTATTGATACAGTCAACTAAGGATATCCTCATATTAATTATTTTATGGGATACTCGTGTGATATGTCATATATATATGTATGTATGTACATATATCAGGTAGTTGTGGATATATGTATATCACAATAGAAATTAGGTCAATATTCTTGTTCACACTCTTCGTTATTACTGTATCACCTTTGCTCTACTCTGCCTTGATACTGTGATCCCTATTGATTGTCTTTGTAGATTGGGAGGTATGCTCTAGTATACTGAGACAGAACCACAGGATAAAGAAGGTCATACTGGACGGCCCACCACTGGACACTGTCCTAGCTGCACTGTCAACTGATAGTACATGTGAAGAAGAGTTTGAAGTGCCAAAAGATGTGAGTCATTTGTGCTTGATGTGACATTAAATGTTCAATTATTTAAGTTTTTCAATTATGGGTCCTTGTAATCTCACCAGTGTACTACTGTCACATGGGAAACATTGGACGATGATGGACTGAAGAAACTGGAGAGAGCATGTTCTCTCAACAGACGTTCAGTGACCAATTTGGATTTGGTGGATTATGTACATCCACAGGTATGTCTGTATTACATGTGGGAATCACATGTCAAGGTGCATCATCAAAATTCAGTGTTCATTTGGAAATAACTATCAATGCTAGAGAAAGTGCTTGTCAAGTTTTGGGTTCATTGACTGTATGCCATATTCACTCAATGTTTTATGACTTGCATAATTCACAAATACATACAGTTTGCAGATTTGCTATAGTACAATTAGTACACTCACGCTATGTAGTATATAGTAATTCCCAGTAGAAGTGTACTGATAATATATGGATATGAAGGGAACAATGGCATGACCCCAGTCCACTGAATAGTGTAGTACCCACACAACTGCTCTAAAAGGTAGAAAACACAAGAAAGCACATCATCCACTGGTCAAGAATGAAGTCACCTCCAGCTTACCCATTCCAAATAGTATGGGTATTAACTTTATTGAGCTTCAGTTAATTCTGTATAGCCAAACATCTCCTTCCTTCAATTTATATTACTTGTGTAAGTTTACCTTTTCTTGTTAAGATATGTTGTTTGTACTTACTGCAGGATAAGGAGGGTTCCTTAGATGTGATCTCAGCTCTAGTGAGAGGGACCATACAAAGACGAGACAAATATGTGTTTTCAATTACTAATGACCCTGATATATCAATCACCAATAATTCTGTGGACCTACTGATTCAGAAGGGGAAGTGTGACTGGATTCTGGTGGATGATTACTCGTTGCTACTAACCAACACAACATTGAAGCCTGGTGAGTGTTGATATCTTGAAAATTCCTGCAGGACTGCACCCAACCTGCATCTTCTGCTATATATATTCTCCTGAAACATAGTGATCTACATGCATAGATACCCCATGAAATTTAGCGAGTTAGAATTACCAGTGAATGTGAAATGGTCCAAAAAATGAGTACTGAAAGAGGCTAAAGGAGTTCATCATGATACGTGTGATACCTTAAGTAATATCTACGCTTGGAACAGACAAGCCAGGCCTATATTTTCAAAAAAGTCTGTACCATATACGTAGCACACACAAGTAATAAGAAGAGGAGATGTTAGCAGTCACTCTCTTCGGGCTTTTATCCAACACAGTGAGCAAAGACTTCTGACCACCTAGGTGGTCAGAAGTCTTCGCTCACTATTTGTGATGCCCTAAGATGCCCTTGTATTTACTATGTTACAAAGTTATCATAGTGCATGTAAAGGATATTTTTTTACAATAAAATTTTATATTGTCTATCTTGTGTTGTAGGTGACTGTGAATCGATTCCTATGTTCCTTGTAGAAAAAGGACATCTGGAGTGTCACACTTCACTCACTAATTGTTGCTCCATGATATGTGCGGTCTGTGAATCCAAACATGGCCCTTTCAGTTATTCCATGGACTTGTTCTTTGATTCAGTGAGTTGGAGTTTATCATTGTCTTGTGTACATATGTAAATTATGTGTTAGTTGCCATTAATGTAGTGTTGTTATCATTCAGTTGTGTGTACTATTATAACTACTTGCTACTACTTGGTGTCTATGTGCTACACACCACTCTTCCTCATACATCATCACTATCTACTATACTCCGGAAAATGATTGTATGTACGTACATATATATATATATATATATATATATGTAATAGTTGTATCCTGCCTAGGTGTGCTGCAGCAGTGATAAAGTGCTAATAGATTACCGAGGGCGAAGCCCGAGGTAATCAGTTAGCACTTTATCACTGCTGCAGCACACCTAGGCAGGATACAACTATCTTGTATCCTGGGTGGCCAAAGATAGACAATTTATACGGCAAATATGCGCATAGTCCAATACAACATATTATATGCAATAGAAATGTGTTTACTAATTTCCTGCCTTGTTCTCACGCAATTAATCCCAACAATGAAACCTGTCTGGTGACCTGTGCACACATCAGTGAACTGTGCTTCAGCACTGATGTGTGCACACTTTTCTCTTTGATCTTTCGCCGAACCAGGATACAAATATATATATATATATATATATATATATATATATATATCCTTGTTCAGCAATGTGGTTCTATTCGATATTTGATGTATCTGCCCGATTTTAATCAATTTTCAAAACTAAACAATTATCCTTATTCCAATTAATCCTTCCTCAAAGATCTACTACTGTTCTACAAACTAGCCTTCTCATTGCATTCAATACTTTTCATACAGTGCACTTGATACTGATCTCTATGTATAATGTCTATTCGTTGTATACATTTGATCATTTTCAATGTCCCACACTTCATTTATCATCTTTTAGGATTTTAGTGGTATCAGTGATGATAACCTGATGGAACTGGAAAAGATGTGGTATCCATCTGACTGTACCATAAAGATAGTAAGTGTTGATAATTTGGTCTTGTGTATTATAACTTGCAATATCAATACTTGTTGCCACATTGACTCCAGACAACGGAGTTTTTAACACACGCACACATGCACGTACGCACGCACACACACACGTGCACACACATGTTCTAACTTTCCAAATTGGGTCCTCTGAAGTGTACCTGTTCCTTGCCATGGGATTTGTATACAGCACATAGATGGACACTCTTTCAGATCATTTCCATTAGGTAATTGGTGGAAACCACAGAGGATAAGCCTTGGAAGCCTATCAGCTGACATTTAGCTTTTCTTAATGTTACTAGGTCCACCACGACAAGTAGTCAGCATGTATGTACTAATTATATACGTATATATGATCATGTACAGTGTTCACAAACATAGTATCAGCAGATTGTATGGTACATACAGTTCTATGTATGTATGTATTGCATGTCATGTAATGAAGTATTGTACACTTCACACGATACTCTACAGACCACCTCTAGCATGGATGAGGTCTTCCTGGTGGAACTGAATAGGTTTTGCTGCTCTATTGCAAGAGGAAATGTAGGAATATATCAGGACTGGAGTTTGATGCTGCTAGCTGACCCTGGAGTACTTGATAAGTGTGCTCTTGTAGACATAGCAAAGGACAAGTGTCAGTGGATATGGAACGGACATTCCTTACTGTTGTATGTCAAGGACCGTTACCCTGGTAAGCCCAGTGTACGTGATTGCCGATTTTGTTAGTACAGGTGCTGCTGTAAATCATTGAGTGTCTACAATAATAGTATAAGCGTAATGTATTGTAGTCTAGCTGAGAGTCTGTCAGTACATGATGTGTATTGCTTTTTAATTGTGTCAATATTATACAGTGGCAGTCAAAAGTTACGGGACGATTAAGGGTTTAAGGAAATGGTGGAACGGAACGGTACGACTTCAACCGTCCAAAAAACCAGATTTTTCGATTTAATTTGTAAAATAAATCGCACAAAAAATCCCACAAAATCAAATCGGTGTATTCTGCACCTAATTGTTTCATTACTACTTCCGGTGTTTGTCACCCTGCCTCGATTGAAAATCACTACTTTAAGCGAATTGTTTTGAGGGAACGATATGTTTCTCTTGCAAGTGTATATTCAAAACTTTTATGATTCAGAATCTTCAACAGATAGGATCTTCAATAATTTTCAAAGAAACAATGCTCCAAACAACCTTCCCACATTCGTATGATCTAATATCTGCGCAAACTTGGAAGAAAAATTATATCCTATGTTTAATCCAGGATGGTGGCTGTAGAATGAGCTCTCAAAAACTGATACTTCAGCTGAATCGGATATTTGCAATGTTTGAAGGAGGACAAGTTATGCAAGAAACTCAGAATTGTGACCGATGAGCTCTTGCACTAAAACGTATTGAAGTATAACATAGCAAGAATGTCTGTGTAAGCGTATATTTTTGAATGTTATGCATATTAGAGCCATTATTAGAGTAAATGAAAGTCACGAAGATTTGCAAGTACTATTGTTATGTTCTTGAACACTTTAAAGGTATTCTTATGATTTATATTGACTCTCTTGTTCCAAATTCGCTGAAATTTCAAGAAAATTGCAAGTATGCTGAAAATAGCTGATGACCACCATATTGAAATTGTCCTGTAACTTTTGACCGCCACTGTATATACTGTACTTTACTCAACTGGTTATCTGCTGTGAGCTATTGTGTTTGTTTAATAATTATTGTTCGTTATCATCTATGTTATTAGTTGATACAATCAGTTATTAACAATTCTGATTGTCTACCTGCAGATAGGCTGGGATATACTTTGTATGAATACCTCTCCGAGTGTAGTCACAGCAGTCTTGCACTGGAGTGTCACATGTGTCTTCATGATTGCTATGATATATTGGGAATTGCAGTCGATCATGCCATGGACTTCACTCTTGACATTCATTTTATTGATGTAAGTTTAACGGCAATACAAGGACTTAATTGTATTTTAAGCAATTGTTGGTTTATATAGAGTATACACATACTCTATGTACTGTCCTGAACTTTACACCATAGTATGTACCTATTGAGAACAAACTGGTGTTAGCTAATGTTATTGAGAAAAATGTAAAAGTAATTTATCTCCTCCTAATTGAGAACTTGTTGATTATGACCCTTAATGCTGTTCCATTTAAGAGGTAATTGTGTGTTTATGAATGAATGAATGCTTATGAATTCTTGCCAAACACAACCTGCTCCACTGTGGTTTTCTGTGGCAGCAAGGAACTATATTGTATAGACTCACCTGGCCTATATAGGCACACTGGATATCTTTTTTTATGTACAACTGTGTTTATGATATATTTGCATGTTCTCAGTGAACCTGTCAAGTATATGTACTAGTGTTGGGCGGTATACCGGTATATAGTTGAATCGCGGTATTGTGTTCATACCGTTCCGGTATATATTGTTATGTTTATTCATACTGGAAACCGGATACCGATTATACTGTGACAAAATTGTATAGTATACGGTATCTGCATAACTATTTGTGCAGCTGTGCAAGGTAAGGGCTGGTGTACGTAGCGTAGATTATCTATGCGTGTAGATTGCTTCTGCGACCGATAAAGTCAAACAAAGAATTGATGACAAAAGCGTATTATTTATCTTTCAAACAATGAATGGACAGAAAGCGCATCGCTGCCGAAAACCTACATATTTATGTTTCATACTGAAGCGATTTGAAGAATTTCTATAGTTATTGGATAGTTATGGCAAACTAGTAAGCAAGAGCGGTACGAAAAGTGTTGTATGGGACTATTTCGGTCTCGAGGTGGGAACAGAGGGAAAACCGTCGATGGTGGCAGTACTGTATGCCGAAATTGTCGAAAACAAGTGCAAGCAAAGCACGGAAACTTCTCAGAAATACCGTATGTGCTACTATATTTGTCAATACCGCCCGACACTAATATGTACTTGTATGAATTATTGATTGTTTCACAGGACAGTTGGCAATATACACATAATGCCATCATGGACCATTGTGAATACTTTGAACACATATGGTCTAAGAGTACACATCCAAGAACGCTCAACATCAACATAGTAAGTGGTGTGGTGGTGGCTGTATTCATTCATTAGCATGCTTTATTGCCTGATGAGGTCACACATCAAAGAGAACAACAGGTTAGTATTTCTGATATTTCCCTGTAAGTGCTCACTTTAGAATAGTAAACAATCAAATCATAGTCATTACAATCAATGATCATCAATTAACAATTCTGTAATGGTGGACACAATTAAACTCCTCCAAAGAAATCCAATGAACGTCAACAGCAAAAAATCTTACAACAAGTCAGCTAGTAATTCCTGAATGTCAATGTATGAGAGAATCCTCAGTTGGTGGAGGAGGCTTTTGATTAGTAAAAAACTGAAATGTACAGTTGTTGAAAGTACTGCCAAGGAACACAGGTGTAGACAAACTCAGAGGCATTGTAGTCATAGCCATGGCAATTAACAATCATCAATTGGCAAATATGCAAAGGTCAACCAGAGCTTTTTGATAGGCACTAAGATTACTAGTGAACAAACCCATGCATCTGAAGGGTGGGTTCTCTCACTGTCTTGCCATATGTTAGCTACGTCAATGAATGAGTGATGAATGACAGAAAAATATAACATTCGGACATCGGCCATTTGCCATACCTAATGTCATGTAGCCGTACCAGACCCTGTGTATGCAGAAAAAAATGTCCGGACAAAGCTGGCTAAAACGTCAATCTTTTGTAAATCAAAGCAGTAACTCCCAAGATGGTAGTACTCATTCCAAACCAAGTACAAAGAAGAGACCATTTAACTTGACGACATTGTGGCAGAGGCAGTACGACAAGGACTATGATACTCTTACAGTACTGACTGAAAGTAATACCACGACAACCTCGCGAGCATCTTTTGACACCCTTCGAGGCCTCAGGAGGCCTTACGAGGCCTTGTCTAATTAGCACCAACCCGAGGCGTCAAATTCAGTTTCTTCGAATTCAATCGAGCGATCGATCTGTTAGAATTAGCGATGCCTACTCGATTGTCAACGTACAATCGAAGACGAATTGTTACTCTGCAGCAGCAAGGAAAGACTACTTCGCAAATAGTCGCTCGTTTGCGCGAAGAAGGAGTTACAACTACAGCGAAGACAGTTAGAAAATGGTTACACCGTTGGAATTCCAACCTAGGACTTGAGGATAACTTTCGGACTGGATGAAATTCCAAGATAACGATGGGAATTGCTAGTTTTATTGAGGAGCAGTTAGTACGCGATGACGAAATTTCTTCGAGGGAGTTAACCTACCTTATATCGAAGCGATTTGGAATGAAAATTTCTTCTTCGACCCTGAGGACTTTCATGAGGACCAAACTGCAATGGACTGTTGTGAAAACACGACATGGACCCATGATCTCCAAGGCAAATAAAGAGAAAAGGACGCTATTTGCCCGCGAGTGCTTGGACAAAGGGGACACGTTTGATGACGTCATCTGGACGGACGAAAGTACTGTGCAACTGACTAGATATGCCAGGAACATGCGGGTAAAAGTCGGCAAAGAGAGAATCCTCAAGCCAGCTCCAAAGCATGCAGTAAACGTTCACGTTTGGGCTGGTATTTCAATGAAGGGAGCCACCAAAATTTGCATCTTTGATACCATAATGGACTCTGCACTGTACATTGATATTCTACGTGATCATCTCCTACCATTTTTGGACAAGTTTGAAAGTGGCTATCGATTTTAACAGGATAATGATCCTAAGCATACGTCAGGATTGTCAAGAGCATTTTATGAAGAAGAGAAGATTAACTGGTGGAAGACTCCAGCCAGCAGTGCCGATTTGAATCCAATCGAGCGAGTATGGCATGAATTGAAACACTATTTGGCCAGAAATGTGAAACCTCTAACTAAATTAGAATTGGTGAAAGGAATTCAACAGTTTTGGCAAACACGCATGTCAAAAATGAAGTGCCAGCGTTACATCTCCCATGTTCATGCTGTTCTTCCCAAAATCATTGAGAAGAAGGGAGGAATAACTGGAGAATAGGCAATTTTTCATTTTAAAACTTAACTTCAACTTATCAGCATTGTACTCAATTGTATTTTTATTCTTACTATTACTACTTTGTACTAGTTTTATTGTTAAATTTCAAACTACACACATGTACAAAAATGACACTGGATACCCAAAAGTGCTTGAATATCAGCAAATATGTAAATATGTATATATGAGCATAATACAAATATAAATATGTATATACTATATTATGCTGTACAATAATATGATGCTGTCATACTGGATAATACAAACATTAAACACGCCAGTTCTTTTGTCTTGTCAGCCGCCGGCAGCTTTCATTTATTGCAACTTTGTAGCACTTCCATGTGCTCTCATCAGTCTCACCTGGTTTGATTGGATAAACAGAATAGACACAATTTTTTACTGCCAACATTCGTCTTGGTGACAGTGTTTTCTTTCCACAATCTCCAGTGCAGTTAGACTGACGCATTTCAGCCTTGGTAAAACATTTGCGTGTCAATAGCACAGCAAAATTTACTTGAGATGATGCTTTTTTGTAGCACTCATCCTTAACTGCTGGTAAAATCCTTACTGGACTGTCTGGTTCTCCACTCCCTTCGATGATGTTGGAAAGATCTATCTTATCTTCAGTACTGTCGATGCTTGTGGGTGCATTGTATGGTCCATAATGTTCATGATGTGTGGGTGACCTGTGATGATAACGTGAATAAGGAGACCTACCAGAAGGTATGTGATACAAAGAGTGATGATACTGAAACCTGTGATGAGATCTGTAAGGGTATGGAGACAAATCGTGGTGTGCGTAGTGAGCATATGAATGGTGATATGGTGAGTGTAGAGGTCGGGAATAGCGAGTGGGTGAATATGGTGGTCGGGAATAGTGGGTGGGTGAATATGGTGGTCGGGAATAGTGAGTGGGTGAATATGGTGGTCGGGAATAGTGAGTGGGTGAATATGGTGGTCGGGAATAGTGAGTGGGTGAATATGGTGGCCGGGAATAGTGAGTGGGTGAATATGAAGGTCGGGAATAACGTGTGGGTGTGTATGGTGGTCGGGAATAGTGAGTGGGTGTGTATGGTGGTCGGGAATAGTGAGTGGGTGTGTATGGTGGTCGGGAATAGTGAGTTGGTGAATATGGTGGCTGGGAATAGTGAGTGGGTGAATATGGTGGCTGGGAATAGGGAGTAGATGAATGATTTTCTTTGTTGGCTTGTTCATCATCACCGTCCTGGTTCTTCTCACTATGCTCATCCTCAATGTCCTGGTTGCTTTCACTATGTTTATCCTCACTTTCTTTCTTTCTGCTGGCTTGTTCATCCTCACATTCTTGAATACATGATGCATCCATGCTGGTTTCCACTTGGTCTCTCACAGGTACGTTTCCCTTTACTTCATCAACAGTCTCTTCATCATCAGATTTGCAGGGAGATCCAGAGGCTAACCATGGCTTTATTCTTGACACATTTCTCTTCTCACTTGCTGGAATCTTCTGAATTAATGTGCACAATATTATACATCGATATTTACCTTGATCATAATGATAGTTCGAATTGCGAATACGTAATGTGGGCTATATTATTAGAGTATAGATTATACGTTGACTACTTCATATAATATTATACGTTATTATTACGTCATTATGTGCACATAATAGATAATACGTACAAACGTATCGTTTGTATTATCGATGATATTACTATGCTATTTATCGCACGTGCGTACGAACCTTTTTCCCAAACTTCCTCTTCGTGGCCTTTGGCTTCCATTCCAATAGATTCGTCACTTTCCCTCTATATTCTTTCCTCCCGTGCTTCATTGCTACAATCGCACCGACTGTGATGTCGTTTGGGTCTTTCACGAGGAGGTGCTTAACGTTCACCCTATTAGAATCCGCATCTCCTTTCTTCTTATCGATCCATTCGATCAAGACTTCATTCTTACCCATCTTGCAGCTAGAATACTCACGATCAATCGCAAATACGCTTGAAATTGACGTGCGAAATAATTCGAATTGAAGAATAATCACCCACGAGGTGATAATCACTCGTGAGGCCTCCCGAGGCCCTCTGAAAGGTCAGGCGCGCTCTCGTCGACCACACGCGAGATTTGGGGTCATTACCTTCAGTCAGTACAGTACGTGGCTCCGTTGCTAGAAATCAAAGGAAGACGGTTTGCTAGTTGCCTCTCTTTGGTGTCAAGTTTGTCAAACGTTTGAAGAGAGTATCTGTGGATTAAAGAATTTTTCAAGTGCTTGGATTGAAGGATCTCAAAACTATAAAACAAGTAATATTTCAGATCACATGCTATCAGATCGAAATAAGGCAGCCATGTTGGTAATCTAAAAGTTGATTATTCTGTAAATTTATTTTGTGTCATTTTCTGCCATGTCCAGTCATTATTGAAAATGACTGGACATAATGTCAGGAGATACAGAAAAAGTTATATTTTTCTCTGGAATGAACAATGAATGAAATGAAATGATAGTTTACAGAAGAAAACCCACTTGGTTATGATATATAATGTTTACGTTACTTTTGCACTTTGCCGCTTCCCATAGCAACCGGATGTAGAATCTATAAAAATGCTTTTAAACAACACATTTGAAATACGGTGAGTAGTATGGGTTGTTTGAAATTGTCAAAGGGAGGCCAAAAATGAAACGCCAACCCCCTTAGTATACGTCATGGGTGGCACTGAGGACGTTTGGTAAATTTGGCATCGATCGGATGCAAACTGTTGATCGGATTGATTTGTGAACAAACAAACAACAAACAAACAGAGATCCCATGAAATATAGTAAGATCCTGGGGCATTTTTGATAAGCTACTTACCACTTGGTTTGCACAGGGCTTACCGTGTTACTGTCCAGACCCTCGGGATCTGTCAGTAAACTAGGTACACCCTACAAATCATGTGGTAACTATTACTTAGTAGTACAGTACTGCAAAGCACTTAGGTATGTACAGTCATTTCACTGTTAGTATTGTGTGAAGTTTCAAAGAATATTGTAGTGAAATAGTACCACAGTTTGTACAACTACCATCTGTAGAAAATTGCGAACAAGTGAAAAGCCTTCCACTTCCTATACACCAGTATATCTAATAAATGACCTGTGAAATGTCCATAACTGGGTTGAGTTACTCCTCCCACCACCAGCTGTCCTGATGACTCAGCTCACCTGACTGAAGTGTTGGAAACCTATAGCCATTCCAGTGCACTTAGTCACTGTCTGTTGAGGTGCATTGCTGTCACAAATTAATATTTATGCAACAGAGAAATTGTTCATTTGCAAGGTAGTTAAGAGCACAGTTTCCTCTGTGCACTGGGCTTTATTGCTTGCAGTTGCATCTGTAGTTCCTGGGAATTTCTCATCATAATTTGATGTGCATACAATAACATGTTGTTGGCTGTCAGTCATCATGTTCCAACTTTTGCTTTTTGAGCTTGTGTTCTTATTAGAAGTGTGTATAATATGTAGTACGTACTTTGAGGAGGGTTCATACTGTGTTCCTTGCTCTTGTTACAGTGTTTATTAACCAGATGTTATTTGTGTGTAGTGAGCAATTACATGTATAATATAATCTGTAATGTTTCTACAGACTGGATATGACTGCGAGGAGGAGGAAAGTGAAGAGTTCCTAAGAGAAGTGAACAAAGTCTGCTGTTCCCTTGTGAAAGGAGTTGTACAAAGACATGATGAGTACAAGTTTGTACTGAGTGCAGTGGCTGGAATACTGGACAAACATGCTCTTGTGGGTTTAGTGAAGAATGTGCTGATGTGTCAGTGGAAGTGGGATGAGGTGGGCCACAAGACAGTACTGACTGTGACCAGCAGCTCAAAATATCCAGTGAGTGTACCGAGTGTGCTGAGTCTCACTAAATGTTATTATTGGGGCATCCTTGCATCGTATTGATTTCATTTCACATACATTTTAAAACAATTCTTTGGCAACACACCAACACTACTACATCAAATCAGTCAATTATTTGGCTCTTAGCACTCGTGTTGATTCTGTGATAGATACAAACCCCTGTACCATTAATTGTGATGTGAAACCTATCCTCGTCTGGACCACCCATTTTATTACACCGAAGTCCTCAAATTATAGCATATTCTTACTGTAGTAGTAGTTCTGTGGATGTCTTAGATTCCCTACGGCTTTGCTGCCTCCTCCAGTTCCTCTTCTGTTAACATAAAACAACCTCACAATAATTACCCTCTGTGGGGTTTAGTGTAGTATGAGTAGTAAATGTGGAAGAATTATGCCTTGCCCTGTTTGGGAAGAATAGAATAATTCACATCCATGTGGTGACTTTTGTAGGATGTCGAAGTTGGTAGATCAAAAATGTCCCCTACTCATATTCAACAGTATAGTCTTGGTGTATTTGCAGATAAGTGTCATTCTGACCTTGAGGTGTATGTACATATGATACAGTAGCCACAGAAATTATGTTTCCATTGCGAAATTTGTACATTGTGAAGTTTACCTGAAGTTACTATAAGTTTGTTCAAAGTTGGCTCAAGGTTCGTTTGTAGTTAGCACGAAGTTTATTCGAAATTGATTGGAATTTCATCTGAAGTCGGCTTGAAGTACTTTCAAATTGAATATGAAGTGCATCAAAGAGAGCAACTGGCTTGAAGCTTGTGTATGAAGTACGTTCGAAGTTTTCTTCAACCAGCAAAGTTTGTTTGAAGTTAGCCCGAGGTTTTGTGTTGTTATGATTTAAATGTGTTATGCCAGCCTTTAGCAAGTATAAATGTTGACAATTTGTTTTCTTTGGCAATATTGATACAATGCACCAACAATTCCAAAAATCCTATCGACTGAGTCTTCCAGCCTCTAGACAAGGTGTTCATAAGTTTCTCAAGAAGTACATTGACATTGTTTCTATTGGAAGTTTGCTTGAAGTGTCCGATGTTGGCTCCAAGTACACTCGCAGTCAGCTCCAAACATGTTAGGAGTTAGCTCTAATATGTTCATAGTTCTTTAGCGAAGTTCGCTTTGCAATGGAAACATGATTTCCGTGCATACCGTATTTCGACATTTCCAGACTTGAGATAGCAACACTTGCTGAAGTCACTATTTGAAAATTTCCTATAATAATTGCCGAGCCGTTAGGTGAGGCGAGTAATCATGGTGCGCAATCTCGTAATGCATTGTATGTACGGTACGTGACACGATAACTTAAATTTCCGCATGGACATTCTGCATAGGTTTTCCAAGGATATCTATGCGGTAATACGCAACGTCCGCATGGCAATTTGCGGACAGTCCACTCAACAATCCGCGGGTGGTAGAATAGACAGGAAAATGGAGAAAAGGATAGACCAAATATACGTATGTACTTAGTCTGTTTAAAATCTTCGCGTTAACGATCACCAACTGATTCGCCGTTGTTACTGTTCGGCCATTTTGTTCTCTTCTGTTCTGCCGCTATATTTGCTAATAAGATTTACTACCATGAATTGTGTGAACTTGCGTATGCAGCGTATGATTCAGAAGTATATCTATCAACATAATATATCAAGGAAGCATTAGGAGTAACTATGTAGGTTCAGTATGTACGTACATACGTATCTTTTGTAAGTACTTTCGCCTTCAAAACCCTACGGTATTATACGGAAAATCCGTACGGTATTGTACGGGAAATCTGCAGAAACCTGCGTTCCTATCCGAGGAAATACGTCACGGAAATCTGCAAATTTCTACGGATCTGTGTTAGTTATCCGTGTCACGTACCGTATGTATGTATGTATATATCCAATTATCCGGTATAATTATTGACACCTCGATAGATTGTGCAATAGGTAAGATGGTGCAGCTGATTAGTCAAAGCTTTCAATGGGCTGTGAAAACAGGTGCTGATTGCAAGCTCGCCATGCTAACTATGACGAAGCCTAGGTGACAGAGAGAGCTGTTGAGTGCCAGCAGCACAAAGAAAGTGGGACAATGAACCCCAATGATTCGTAGCCATGGAGTGGATAGGCTAACCTCGATCAGACACCCCCACCCAACAAAAACTACTAACCTCCCTAAACTGCTCTGTAAAAACATGGCGTAAGCGAGGCTGATTGCATTTCAATGTATGCTCTAGTTTATTATTCAGATTTTGGTGGACCTTGGGCATACATGCATGCATGGTACACATCATATTGTTTTATTTGTGCTCTGACTGTTGTCTGACACTTCTGGTACAGTTCTTCCCTACACCTCTCCACCTTGCTCCACCCCTTCCTCCAGTCCACCCCTCATCCCTCTCCTACACACAGACCACAGAAGCTTCACAAACAGACAACCTTCAAGACCATCCAACCTCAGCAGCATCCAATGATCAGCAACATCAGCTCTCTTCTGATTCACCCAATCCTTATTTGATGCATTCAGTTGTCCACGACTGTGTTCATTCTACCGAACAAGAAGCTGAGGTGAGAAAAGATGAAGCAGTAGCCAGACAGTCCAAAGGCAAGGACACCAGGGGAAAGATCCCCCAGAAATCATCTTCTGTGCCCCATGTTGACCTTCCTCCCAATAAGGGGACCAGACAAATGCCACCAAGTAAGTGTGTCTGTCTCTGTTAATTTGTTGTGTGTGTATACAGAGTACTCCAAAGGTCACATCAAGTTTATCACACATACACTTGTATGAATATTGATATCATTATGAGACAATAGTATGTAGAAATGGCCATTTGGTGGCCATATCAATCTTTATTGATCAAAATTCAATGATGTAGCTAAAGTGTGGTAGGGTGGGCCACACTTTTCTTTCATTTATCAGCTTTTTTTCTGTGTGAATTCTTCAAAAAATGGTATTATAATATATGGTACACGAGCCTATTGAATATTATTATCAACTATTATTACGTCATTATCATAACATGTGGTGAAAGGAACAAAATGGCGAAATGAAGCATTGATGAATATAAAGAAATGTGGAGGGCACTAGACTGATTTTGACCCTGTTTTTCGCAGGGATCAGCAGAATGAAAACAGATTTGAGGAACCGTCTTCGTACCACACTTTTATGTCAGCCGATGAGAATTTCTATTGAAGGTCCTCCACCTAATGACTTTGATTTTGACAAGGCTGCTATGAGTTGGAGTAGTCTGTGTCACCATCGAATCAGGGTATGACTTTATATAATGTGCCATATTGTTTTAACAGTGCGAACATTAAGCTTGTGTACTCCTTTATACAGTTTTGTTCCTTTTATTATGGAAATTATGAAATCAGTTTAAATTGAATACCGTCAGTATGCTGCACGAATTCCTTGAATACATTGTAATTGCAATGAGATTGACCAGCCATTTATAATCATTCTTTTCATATCGAGGAAGAATGAGACACGTCCCGCTCTGATACCCCCCGTAGTACTAGGTATCTGCACCACCCTTTATTACATTTCTGGCTACATCACTAAAATTAATAACAGTGAAATTATTAAAACCTTATGTTGACACAAGCCCAAATCCTTCCATAATCAAAATGGAAAGGTATATTCAATTTAACCTCTTCGTTATCCCCATTGAATTTGTGACTTTTCTCTGCACTAGTTGCATAAAATAATTAATGAAAAGCTAGGAGCAGCCACTTCTCTTCTGATTGTTTGCCAGTCTGTGTTCATTCTATTCATATATGTATTCCAGTCTGATGAAGAATCTCCTCCCTATTTCCAGATCCTCTCCCACATTGTGGGTTGTTTACAGTCATTACAGATAGTACTATGTGAGAGTAGATCTTCACTTAATTCCCTTTTGCTAATCCTTCAGCTGATCAACTGTGACCTCCCGGAGAGGTCTTGGAACCTCTTGCTGTCTTCAGATCACAATTCACTGTTCCAATAACTGATCATTTTAGTATAGAAAGCTCAGCCTGGTAATGTTAGCATTTTTGGTATTACAGTAAACATAAAAATATTAGCATTGTCTTCAGTATTGTGCTATTATAGTGCAGTACATGCATGTATGATACTATTGTCACTTGGAATTGCCATTAATTAGTCCAACCAACATGATTATTATGCAATGATATAACTTTATAATAACATTATTATGCATGGATTTGAGAGTATTGTTCATGCATGCATGCTTATGGATTTACCACGGGCACTACTGACATTGTAAAACTTTATATAATTTTGATCATGGTCCTCTATTATACAATAATTGTATTATGTGCATAATATAATGCAATATGCCATAATTATATATACAAAGTTGTATAATTATATTATGATCATACTCAATTGTACAGGATATGGACAAGATGGATTGGCCTCTTACTCTATAGGCTTTAATAATATATCCTCGATCACAGGATGGAGATTAATTAATATTGATAAATACATACTGTATATATATGCATCATCATAATAATGAGATAATAACCAGAGTTATGCATGCACATTGATTCATGAGCTGTGGAGGGATGTTCTGTATTATTAATTACTACTGTGTTATATCTTCATGGTGAAACTATATATGACCAGCTGGCCTCAAGCTGCATCCTATCATTATGAATAATGCTATTGATATAATCTGCATCCATTATGGGTTCTGCCTGCCAGCATGAAATGCCATGCAGCAATAATAATAATTGATACTGGGATTTTGTGGCATCTTTTTGGAAGTGGGATCGATCTTCTATCTCTTTCTCCTTGTAATAGTGTGGAGCTACCTCAAGTAACCATTAATTTTATTGTCTATTTCAAAAATCTAGATTGCGAGAAAATCTAATGGCAGAGAAAAAAAATGGCAGATAAATTTAAAGTTAATTTCATCATAAATGAAAGAGAAATTTCACTATAACCAGTCGCATATATTCCTTAGTGGTATACACCAGTTCATGATATATTATCCACATATTGGTTGCTCTTCAAAAAGTGCTAGTCAAAGTTTTGAAATTCTCCACAATCAGTCCAAATCTGACGGTGCAATGCATAAATGACCGGTGCATTTCCTCAAGGGGGCTACCAAACGATATCATTAGTAAATATGCTAAAAGTGTATGTTTTCTATTGGGCCCCAGCTATAGGCCAAATGATTGTGTTCATATCACATCCCCTCCTTTTCAGCTGGTTTGTCGTGGATGGGGAGAGTTTCCTATAAGATTGCAAATTACTTTTCATAACCTTTTGAACAAACCTGTGGAATGTGGTATACATGGTATTCTACCAGGGCACATTCTTGAGTCTACAAAGAAGAGTGCTAACCTGCAATTATTATCAAATGGACATCTAGGTATCAAGCAGAGCTAGCATTTCCTTTCCACTAGATCACTTTGTTGTCATGTTTGTATTGCATATGTGAAGGGCAAATATTGTTTCAAAGACAGTCATATTCAAAAACATCTACTTAGTTACTGTACCGTATTTTGCTGTAATCATTATTATTATAAGCATGCGTGTTCATTTTGTACTGTCTTGTAATAATTATTTAGTATAGCCATTTTTGTGTATTTGGAGAATATTATTATGCACACACAGCTGTACAGTTTTATTGTTTTGATCTCCAATCTTCTACATACGTAACTTATTATATGTAAATGTATAATAACAATATTATAGCTATACATACGTACATATGTTCACATAGTTGATGTATTGTTATGTCAACATTTTATAATAGTCTAGGCCAATCGATTGAATTTCATTAAGTGAGCTCAAAAGACAAAAAGTAATAATTTCCTGCATGACTTCCAATAAGCAGTTTACCCGAAGGAAGTGAACCACATTATCAATACATTTCATATACTAAACCTGCATGAGGTGAATACATTGATGTCAGTGAATGGTCTAATTGGACATGTTACATGTACATACGTGACTGCAACCATAATAATATTATGCATATTTCTGAACAAAGCATACGTTGAAGGGTTGCAACGTACATGCTCTGATCCACTGATATTATTCATTATTATTATGCACTTCCTGCAGCCATACCTAGCTATGTATGTTATATATAGGATACCATATTATGTGGAATATTACATTAGAGAACATGCATGCATGGGATACACCCTGATGGTTGAAAATGCTGGCCATGTATTATTCAAAATAGTGAACATCTATGAATAGCTAGACACTGCATGACAAGGCCAAATTGGAACTCCCGCATACAACATGGATTTTTAAGCGAGAGGTATGCATAATATTCAAATTGTCATGTAAATGCTTATACTGACATTAATTTTTGGATAGTTAATATCTATTTCTCTAGGTTCCTATGCGTAGCCCAGGCCAGCATTATTATAATATATTTATCATATTTTCTTCTTTCTAATATAGAATTCAGCCACAAAAGGTAGCATTTGAGATAACGTTGAACATACATGCACAAAAAAGTCAGAATATTCAAGTCACACACTTACATCCACATCTATACATGCACGCATGCACGCATATATCAGCCGCAAATGTATACATACACGCACAATGCATCACATATAAAACGTATTAACACTGTATACACTTTGTATTTGTATAATACAGTGATATTTGTATCTAGTATGTGATTATATTATATTATACACAAAAAGTATTCGAATCAAGGACCATGTCCTAGACTAAGTATGGAATTCATATCATATTAGCTGTGTAGAAAAGAAGGCATTTCACCCACCTGGATCTAATATAATATTATGTAGACCCCAATGTAGTACTACACACAGACAGTGTCTGATATCTGGCCTTTAGGGTAAAATCAATGTCAAAATTAATGAAGATAGGACACATTAATTTTATAAATAGTCTATAGGAAATTGCGAGTACAGGGTTGTTGGTCCTGCAATTTCAAAAACATAATTTAGTATATACATGACATCTATGAACAGCAGTAAGGTATAGTGTGTAAAATCAAATGGTTAGATAATATTATGCATAGTGTAATGATTATATATAATCAATCCTATCTATATTAGTATTGCATCACTAAAGCTGTCCATTATCATTATACAAATAGAAAGTCGGGTATTAACTAGAGTGGAGTGTACACCTAAGGAATCGCTCCTCGGTTAAGGAATGTATAATATTATTATCGGACCCTGAGGCTATATTTCTGGACAGCATATTAAAACCATGCATGATGTAGACTTTTGCCTATTTTTACCTACTAGTATGTTCATTTATCCAATTGCATCATCTTCTCATCTTTCAATTTCTTTTAATGAATTCAATACTATAATGTATTTTGCATTTGTCTGAAGAACATCAATATTAAAAACACCATTATGTATTTGGCCTGGTATTTGGCCTGGTATTTGGCCTGGTGTTCCTGTCTTTTACTATATTATCTTGTACATCCCTTTCGGCCGCTATGAAGTTGTGGGGAAGGTAGAAATGGATTGTTAAACTTGATGCATGTACCTGATTGGTAACAGCACAGCTAATGTTTGCTCCAACTAGTGTCCAATCACTACCTAACATGCTCTTCAGAAACTGTCTCCTTATGATCAGACATGTTGGCAGCATGCTATATATAGTTTGTTATGCACATGTGAATATTGTTGAACCATTATGTGTCCACCATAATATTGCTTACATGCTAAGTGTCATGTTGTATTTTGATACCATTTGTAAAAGAATTACATCATGAGTGGATAGATCATACCATAGATCTCCAGGGTATTCTTTTACCATAAAATGACTGCAATCATCAGCTGTTGGAAAAGTTAATGTAAACCCAGGAGAATTGTTACTTTCAGCTGAAATCTGAACATTTCGTAGACGTTCGACGTCACCTATTAGTGATGAAAATTCCAAAGGTTATACTCCACACAGTCTAATTGTGCTAGCCCTGGATATTTCTGGTGTCCTATTACTATTATCGCCTCCGTCCCGTAAAGTCCACCCATACTCTATAACTTATTGCTTTCATCTGCTTACAATTTTTCAAAGTCGAATCCCAAGCTAAATCCTTTCAAATGAATTTCGCAGTATTGCGGTTCCAATTTCCTACTTCAATTCCAGAAGCTCTGGCAACTTAAGTCTTAAATCTTAAGGTAAGATTCAAGGGTACCGAGAAAGATGGCTTTTTCTGCTTCGGCTGGTCCGACAATCGATGTTCCACACCAAATAGGGAAAAACCACGGTCTATTTTTAGTATCCAAAAATGGCCTCCCTACGTGGGAGGCCCATGTCGATCGAAACAATACTTAGGAAGTTCTTCCCCGATTTGAAGCGGGAGCTTAACTCCGAAGTGATAGCCGATTCTTTGTACGCTGGATATGTCATTGATCTCACCCTCAAACAGGAGATAGAGAGAGAGGCGGAAAAGAAAGGTCACACAAGGAGTGCGAACGACCGTCTCCTCTGTCATCTGATCCAACACGGTACATCGGAGACGTTGACACGGTTCTGTGACGTTCTCGAAGAAACTGGCAAATCGAAGAGCCTCCCTCATCATACGAAGTGGTCGAAGGAGTTGAGGGTGTCCCTGCGCGAGGTATTCTCCAGTCCGTCTTCGGAAGAACAGGCAATTCGCCCCTTCACGTCCAACCTCCAGGTACAGCAGCGCATGAAATTGTTATCCTTCTAACCTATTATTTATCTGTATTATTTGATAGCATAACTATTGTGCAAGTGATCTGGATATACAAGACTAATTGCTGCATATAATTTTCGTTTAGACTGGAAGCAGATATTTCTTGCTGTTCTAAATGCAGTGGATACTCATTGATATGCTTCAATTTGTTTTCGAAAAAATATATGGTGGATTTATGAGTCTGGCAGATTAACTAGATATTATTTAATAAGCGTATACAGTATAATCCCACTAATTCGAATCAAGATAATTCGAATGTATGCATAGTTTGAAGTATTGCACAAGTACCAATTATCTAGTATGTAGATCGAATGACGTAATTCGAAGCCCGAATGTCGTCATACGCATAATTCGAAGTGCGCAGTGTTCAGGTTTGGAAGTTAAAGAGGATGAGTGCTAAGAAATCTGTAAATTATTTTCTTCGTTGATCACGTATTAATGATATTCTTTTAATTCAAATGTATGGATAATTCAAACATTTTGTCTATTCTCTGTAGCTGTCAATAGTTCTAAATATTGTCACTGTTTTGCATTTATTTGTCAGTTTGGGACTGGCTGCTAAAGTAGCTCTGAGTGCTTCTGATTTTCTTTGAACTTTCCTATGATATGTATGTATATAATTATAGGATTTTCATTCTGTTATCTATCAACCCAAATTCAACATTACTACTATCAACCCAAATCAGGATCATAAGTAAATTGTTTTAACATTGCTGTCTGGTAACAACTGCAGTAGGCGCCAAAATAAAGTTTACATTCCATTCCGTCTAAAGGTGACGTAGGTCATTTTGCCTATGGGATAAAGACGGCGATGGAACAAAACAGAACGAAACGGAAAGAATGAAATGTATTGTTCCAAGTATCATGGCAAAACAATTTGGCTAGATTTTCAATTATGACGAAGATCTCATCACTTTTGCAATGGATTTGTCAAAACGGTGGACTCTCATCTTCTGGAAAGAAGTAAACGGTATTTTGCGATCAATCCAGTGAACTCACCTCTTGATGAATTTATATATTCCGGCCCATCCCTGTTGTATGAATCCCTTCCTCTTTCAAAAATGTTGGATTGTAGGTGATTTGATGCCTTTTAAATAGTGAACTAAAATACTCTGATTGCACTAGTGTTGATTAACACCGTTTGTTTCTTGACAAATAGTAATGAACAAAATGGTACGAACATACGAAAAAGGAGACGATAACAGAACAATCCATTCAAGCGTTTCATATTCGTCTGTATGAAATGGAATGTAAACTTTATTTTGGTGCCTACCGTATGTGTAGATTTATGCTAATTACATATTAAGCATTTGTCAATTTCATCACTTTAGGCTTGTTCACAACTGGCACATGACCAACAAAAGCGTTTCGAGCTTCTGAAAGAAGTTGTGCAAGATAGGGATATGCCAGTTATGGATTTTGTCCAACTAGCCGTGATAGAACATAAGAAACGACCAAGGTTGAAGAAAGAAAAGGACATTGAGGGGTTTTTACATGCTAGCGTTAAGGGCATTGACAGAATATACGAGCAATCATGTTCAATTGATTATGGTAGAATTTTAGACTTCAGCTCTCAAGACCGAGGTAAACGCATTATCATCAGCGGTGCCCCCGGTTGTGGGAAGAGTACTTTGGCTAGAAAACTCTGTAAGGATCTTTCTTCCAAGTATCTACCTAATGGCTATTACCTCGTCTTGCTCATCGAACTGCGAGAGTTGAACCTCCTCATTCAACAACAAGGACCAGATGTAGATGTCCAACTACACCATCTTCTGGAGGCCTGCTATAGCAAGGCCAACCTCCTCCAAGCCAGTAAAGAGTGTGAACAGTGTGACGGCAAGGGTATCCTGATGGTCATAGATGGATATGATGAACTGAGTCCTAAAATACAGAAAAGTCCATTCTGGAGACGTCTGTTCGACCAGTCTAAAATGTACCTGTACCAGTGTGACATCGTGGTCACAACCCGACCAGTAGTCTGTCATGAGTTACTGGATCTGATGACCCCACTTCACCGCATGATTGAAATCCTGGGTTTCTCTGTTGATTCCATCGAATGTTACATCAGACGTTTCTTCCAAAGAGACAGTCACTCAGAAACCCCCCATCAATCACACAATGATGGTTCATCTATTGCAGAAGCACTGATACAGAGACTGAAGCACCTCCCTCAAGTGAAGGGTCTGTGTCATATCCCTATTGTACTGAAGATAGTATGTGAGGTGTGTAGCTACCTGGGTATCAAAGACCTACCTCACTCAATGACTGGAATCTATAAGGAATATGTTCACCGTCAACTACCTACTACTTCCATGAAGAACTTTCTCAATGTGCCGTACGACATGCTTCCTGTATTCTATCAACTCTGTGAACTCGCTTACTGCTGCTCCATTGAACAGAAACTTGTCTTGTCAGAGGATGATTTAGGAGAGCTAGCAGAACATGTCGATGAACGTGGAACCATCTATTCTCTTCTTCTTTGTGATCCAGTGTGGAATCCTCGTTCATCGATCCCATTGGAACTCTTCCATTTTGTTCATAAAACAGCTCAAGAATTCCTGGCAGCTGTTCACATCAGCAGACTGGATTCTTTGGAGCGTATGGAAATATGGCAGAAATATTTTGGTGTTGCCCACATGAGTGAAGTTTGGAAGTTCTTTTGTGGACTGACCAAACTCGCAGACATCGATGTTTCAAGTATAATTGGATCTGGTGGAGATACTGAAGACACACATGGACTGCATGTAATATCGTTTTTTGAAGCAGATTCGAGTGATCTTGCCACTCGGGAGCTACCCAAGATTTTCCCAAATGAATTGGTTATTTGTCTGTCTTCTTCATATGAAACTGCCGCATTGAACTATATTCTCAAGCACCACCCTTCACTGCACCGACTTACAGTGAGATCTTTCGCCTCACACACAGTCAATCTTGAACTTGCAGCAGAAGTTATAGTCCAACATCCCGCTCTTGAAGAGTTCGAGTGTTTACGTCTGTCTCCAGAAGGTAAGTCCCACTGGGTCCATGTCTGGTTACATAGCATTGACTTTGACCTCCTTGCTTTCTTCTTCATCTGTTGCACTAGAACCATGCAGTATAAAAGAGAACTGGGTTATGTAGTACTTGGACAATTGGCCTTACTAGCTAATAGTCATGGGAATTATTAAATATTAAATGCTGGCCAAGAGGTATACGGATGTTGTCCAAATTCACTAAACCATGCACAAATCATGCAACCTCTGCTCCTTTTCCCACATCACTTCTGCAGGCAATTTTTATTGGGAGTGTTTTCTCAAATCATATTGCATTCTCTTGCCTTAATTCCACCATCTTATGAGGCTGTGAATGACATATTTGAGGTATCCCAAATTGACTGTTGAAGATACAATATTATCAACAAATGCAATTTACTGAGAGTCAACATGACATACATGCCTCACTTTCAGCATGATAGCTAGTCCCAGTGTATCCTTCCAGCACATAACACACTTATAATTATTATCGATATAGTCAACTAAGGATATCCTTATATTAATTATTTTATGGCATACTCATGTGATATGCCATATATGTACGTATGTACATATATCAGGTAGTTGTGGACATATGCATATCACAATAGAATTTAGGTCAATATTCTTGTTCACACTCTTCGTTATTACTGTATCACCTTTGCTCTACTCTGCCTTGATACTGTGATCCCTATTGATTGTCTTTGTAGATTGGGAGGTATGCTCTAGTATACTGAGACAGAACCACAGGATAAAGAAGGTCATACTGGACAACCCGCCACCGGACACTGCCCTAGCTGCACTGTCAACTGATAGTACAGGTGAAGAAGAGTTTGAAGTGCCAGAAGATGTGAGTCATTTGTGCTTGATTTGATATTAAGTGTTTCATTTTTCCTTTCTTTCAATTATGGGTCCTTGTAATCTCACCAGTGTACTACTGTCACATGGGAAACATTGGACGATGATGGACTGAAGAGACTGGAGAGAGCATGTTTTCTCAACAGACGTTCAGTGACCAATTTGGATTTGGTGGATTATGTACATCCACAGGTATGTCTGTATTACATGTGGGAATCACATGTCAAGGTGCATCATCAAAATTCAGTGTTCATTTGGAAATAACTATCAATACTAGAGAAAGTGCTTGTCAACTTTCGGGTTCATTGACTGTATGCCATACTCACTCAATGTTTTATGACTTGCATAATTCACAAATACATACAGTTTGCAGAGTTACTACAGTACAGCTACAATTGGTACACTCACACTATATAGTATATGGTGTATAGTATGTCCCTGCCCACTCAGGGTAAGCGTGTACTGATAATATATGGATATGAAGGGAACAGTAGCATGACCCCAGTCCACTGAATAGTGTAGTACCTGCACAACTGCTCCAATAGGCAGAAAACACAAAAAAGCACAACAGAAATACTCCCCTGCTACCCTTCTGTCCTCCACTGCTGTACCAGTTAATCCACACGGTGCATGTCACAGCAACCACACTATACTCTTGTAGACCATGCTCTCCCTTCATCTACTGGTCAAGAATGGAGTCACCTCCAGCTTAGCCAATCCATGTATGGGTATTAACTTTATTCAGCTTTATTAATTCTGTATAACCAAACATCCCCTTCCTTCAATTTATATTACTTGTGTACATTTACCTTTTATTGTTAAGATATGTTGTTTGTACTTACTGCAGGAAGAGAAGTATTCTTTAGATGTGATCTCAGCTCTAGTGAGAGGGACCATACAAAGACAAGACGAATATGTGTATATTATTAATACTCACATTATCCTTAATGCATTAAGCACCAATAATTCTGTGGACCTAGTGAAGGGGACGTGTGACTGGATTTTGTTGGATAATCACTCATTGCTACTAACCAACACAACATTGAAGCCTGGTGAGTTGTATTCTGTTAGTTCACCATTTAATTCACAAGCATTTATTGTCACCTAAACTAGTGAAGGTTTGAGTTGACAATTGATGCCTAGGGTTAGGGTTAGGGGTTAGGGTTAGCATATGCAGCCCTACAGTACATAGTTGATGTGTTGATATCATGAAAATTCCTGCAAGACTACGTACACACCACCTACACATCTTCTGCTATATATATTCTCCTGAAACATAGTGATCTACATACATATGTAGATACCCCATGGATACTTGCTCTGCTTCAGTTGCAAAACCAATGATCTCCAAATGTCTTAGACATCACTCAACCCTCCACAAATACTTCCTCTTCCTTTCTGAATCACCCTTTTACCAGAATGCCATGTCTGAACACAAACCTTCTAATCCCCTGTTAATTACTCTCTGAAAAGTGAGGCAATTAAGCCGATAAAAGATTAAACAATAGAAGTTACATTTGGGTATCTTCACATTTATTATGAGAAAATGACTAGAAAATAGGAAATAAGGATCAGTGAATGTAAAAAGGTCCAAAGGATGAATACTGAAAGAGGCTAAGGGAGTTCATCATGATACATGTGACACCTGAAGAAATATCTACACTTGGAACAGACAATCCAGGCCTAGTTTCAAAAGTCTGTACCATATAGCACACACAAGTAATGAGAAGAGGAGATGTTGGTAGTCACCCTCTTGGGGCGTTTATCCATAATAGTGAGCTAAGACTTCTGACCACCTAGGTGGTCCACTGGTAAGACTGTGCTTGAACAACACTGTGGATTTGCCAGTCTGGCATTTAAGCGAGCGAATTCACCTATTAATCTGTTGACTGAAAGCTGACCAATTTATCCATTACCTTTAGCGATTAATGGTTTGTTACCCTTCCCATGAACTGTAATGTATGTATGTATACAAGATGCTCTTGTATTCACTATGTTACAAAGTTATTTTTAGTAATGTTACTATGGATTTCCCATTCGTAAAAATCCATAACACACAGTTTCAATTATTCGTCATGTAATATAAATTAGAATCGTGTGTTAACAGTATGTAATATAAATTGAAAAATAGTCAGGTGAATTGATAGACAACAAGTAATTCGAGTATAAAAACTCGTGGGGCTGCCGCCCCCCGCACTCGAATTACTTGGCGTCTTTTTAGGTTTAGAAGAACCTTCGCTGAAGTTATTACATTCGGCGGAGCTTCAGCGTACGAATTCTAGCCCAATTTCAAATTGTCAGCGTTCGAAATCGGCCATCTTTATTTCGCGCAATATAAATTCTAATATAAATTCATTGTTGCGGTTACGCGTAGGAACACATATTATATATATATATATCTATATATATATATATATATCTATCGGACGAGCGTTACATACCGGAAGTCAAAATGAAAACAATATAGGGGCTGCCTGCGGCAGCCCCTAAAAATGAATATCTCATAAAAGCAGCAACAACACACTGCTAAGTAGTCAACTATGAACTATTCCTGGCCAAGTATGTAGTAAGAACCTGGTCTACTTCAAAATGCGATCCAGCAGTTCGAAAACACCAAGATCTTCTGCAATAAGTGTATCATATCGATCCAGAATAGCTGTCTGGTCTTGGTTTGGCGAGAGATTGAATTGTATGTGACAATTCTGACAGGGCAAATAGCTATATTTTTAGCATTTGCTTAGCTTTTTTTCATTTTTGGAGACTAGACCTGGTTGAGACAAAGGCTGAACTGCACCAGATGTGGTTACTGATATTTCTGATGGTGGTGCTGTGTTTTTTTTATTAAAAGCCGTGTCTTCTCTGCAAAAATCCCGGATTGGCTGAAATTTTACTGGATGTGTAGTATCCAATACTTCTGCAGAAGCCAGGAGTATCTCATCAGATGGTCTTTCATACTTACGAAGGGCTGACAAAGAACAATGACCAGTGCGATCCTGTATTGTTTTCTCAGGCACTCCAGCTTCATACATTTGAGTGCCACATGTTGCTCTAAGGCTGTGATTTGTTTTGTGGCCTGGAATCCCAGCTTGCATACACATATTCTTAGCCATACAGTGAAACCTTTCTAATCCGACACTCAATGGGACATGAGAATAACGTTGGATTAGGAGGTTGTTGGATTATGGAGTGCCTCTTACCATACTTATGTATGGTGACTGTACCTCATATAATGGTTGGATTAGAGAGAATGTTGGATTATAGAGGTGTCGGATTAGCGAGGTTTCACTGTACTATGAAGCTTGTTAATCCCTATCTTCTGCACTTCGAACCACGGTGCACCAGGAACTCCACATTGATCTGGAAAGACACATTGCAGGTAAAATGCATCCTTCTACAAGAGCTGACTTAGGAACATGTGCAATGTATTCATCCAAGATACGAACATGACACCTGTGGGGATTCTCAAGCTTCAAGTGTATGGTAACCTCTTTGTTCAGCACACGAAAATCTGCATTTCCTCCACTTCTATTCTTGGAGCCATTCTGTTGGATACATATCAGTCTTGATTGGTGATTTGTTGTAGCTGAGAAAATTTGAGCTGGCTGTGTTCCTTGCCACCTCTTAATGCAAGATTCCTTCCGTCAAGAAAGAAGGTGGCATTCAGTAAAGCTTTTGGTGTATTTATGCCAAGGACACCTCGTTCCCACAGAGTATTTTCTTCTTTTTTATTAATGATTTCTGTGGATTTCTTTGATGCTCCAATGCCAGCTGTACTCAATTTGCAATAAATGTGGTCAGTCACGCTGTGTAGTGTGTGCGAAATCTTGGTTTTTGCGATCTAAAAAATTGGGAACCTTACATCGCAGTGTGTGCTGCCTCATATATCTGAGAATTCCTGTCAGAATGCTGTAAATAGTATCCAGGGGATAAGGATCACCAGCTTGGTTGTACATACCCTTGGCAAGGAAGAGCTTCAGCCATTTTTCTATCTTGATCGGCTCTCGGTATTCATCCAAAAACGAATCGGGACACTTGTCCTCGCCTCTACTGTCGTTCCAGCTATCAAAAACCGATTTAGCCCAACCTGTGCTGCAATTGGTAGTCTTTGGTATGAATGGTGCAGATAACTGGCTAATTTCATCAGCGGAAACTGAGCAAAAGCGTTTAGTAACTTTGGACGACTTTCCTTCAGCTTTCCTCTTTCTCTTCCCTTTCTTTTCTATTATTAGTACGGTCTTCTGGAGGCACCTGCTTGGTATTGATTTCTAGTTGTGTTGGAAAACATAGGTCGTATTTCTCTGTCAAAGCAGCTAAAGGCAGGCATGACTCTTCAGGACTCATTAAGGGAAAGTAGTTAAGATCAGATTCATCGAGAAATTGAAGGACATCCTCTGTCAATTCGATGGATTCTGCCATTTCTTCATGAAAACTGGCTACTAGTCTATTCAGTAAGCACGCCTATTCATGTGAACATTAGTTAAACAGTGGCACTTCATGGTGTCGCGTCATTTCAAACACTTGCTTCACTCATGTGAGAAATGACCGACACCTCGAAGTGCCATGGTTTATCTATTACATAGTGCATGTAAAGGATATTTTTTACAATAAAATTTTATATTGTCTATCTTATGTTGTAGGTGACTGTGAATCAATTACTATGTACCGTGGAGAAGATACACATCTGGAGTGTCACACTTCACTCACCAATTGTTGCTCCATGATATGTGACGTCTGTGAATCCAAAGATGGCTTCATTACTTCCATGGACTTGTTCTTTGGTTCAGTGAGTTGGAGTTCATCATTGTCTTGTACATACATACGGTAGGCACCAAAATATACTTTGCGTTCCGTTTCGTACAGACGAATACGAAACGGTCAAACGGATCGTTCCGTTTTCGTCTTTTTTCCGTCCGTCCGTACCGTTTTGTTTCGTTTTATTCCTCAGAAAACGAACGGTGTTGATCAACGCTAACTAACACATAACTTTATAAACTTGTATACATTTCGTCGTGTGTCATTCAAGTCCGATTTACTCCGGAGAGACGTGCGATGAAGCAACCATAGTCTATAGCCATTAAGAAAGCAGAGTATTTTAGTTCTCTATTCAAGTGGTATCAAATCACCTACCATCCAAGTTCGTTTAAGAGCAGAAGGAATTTGTATTACAACAGCGATGGGTCATAATTTTATCAAGAGGTGAGTTCACTAGCTCGATCGATCGATCGAGAAACGCCATTTTCTTCATTCCAGAAGATGTCTCCACTGCTTGGACGAATCCATTTGTGGTAGTTTTATTCGGTACTAAAGTGACGAGATCTTCATAATCGAGTATCTAGCCAAATCGTTCTGTACTTTGATAGAATACGTTCAAATCAACACATTTCGTTTTCTCCGTCTTTTGGCAAGTTCCGTTTTGTTCCGTTTCATTCTGTTTTCGTTTTTTTTTCCGTTGGCAAAAAGTACGAAGTCGCGTTTAGACGGAATGGAACGCAAAGTTTATTTTGGCGCCTACCGTATGTAAATTATGTGTTAGTTGCCATTAATGTAGTATTGTTATCATTCCGCTTGTGTGTACTATTATAACTACTTGCTACTACTTGGTGGTTATGTTCTACACACCACTCACCACTCTTCCTGATACATCATCACTATTTACTATATTCCAGAATATGATTGTACATACATAAATTATATCCTTGTTCAGTGATGTGGTTCTATTCAATATTTGATGTAAATATCTGCCCAGTTTTACTCAATTTTCAAAACTAAACAATTATCCTTATTCCAATCAATCCTTCCTCAATGATCTACAACTGTTCTACAAACTAGCCTTCTCATTGCATTCAATACTTTTCATACAGTGCACTTGATTCTGATCTCTATGTAGTAGATAAATCCCTCCTTGGGTTGGTACATGAGAAATGTACCAACCAAAGGAGGGATTTATCTATTATGTATCCTGGCAACTCAGAACTAATTACATTTTGTCAAGAAGTGTATCAAATTAATCAGGATTTGTTCAAAAGTGTATCAACTTCATCCGTTCTGAGCTAGTACATGGGAAACGTACTTAAGTCGGTTCCTTTGATGTTACCTTCAACCAGGATACATTTATGTATAATGTCTATTAATTGTCCACATTTGATCATTTTTCAACGGCCCACACTACATTTATCATCTTTTAGGATTTTAGTGGTATCAGTGATGATAACCTGATGGAACTGGAAAAGATGTGGAAGACATCTTGCTGTACCATAAAGATAGTAAGTGTTGATAATTTGGTCTTGTGTATTATAACTTGCAATATTAATACTTGTTGTCACATTGACTCCAGACAATGGTGTTTTTAACACGCACACACGCACGCACACACACACACACAACACGTGCACACGTGCACACACGTTCTAACATTCCAAATTGGGTTCTCTGAAGTGTGCCTGTTCCATGGGATTTGTATTCAGCACACAGATGGCCACTCTTTCAGGTCACTTCCATTAGGTAATTGGTGGAAACCACAGAGGATACGTTCTGGATGTCTAGCAGCTGACATTTAACTTTCCTTAATGTTACCAGGTTGTAATAACCAAGCGCTTCTTGTTCGACACTCGTTCACTCAATCACAGTAATTTGTTCATTCCAAAAGAACTACTACAATCCTACTGCATAACAAAGTCCAACTCACAGTGCTCAAAATTAATAAGTATCACATAAATGAAATGGGTACAGGAAATAGAACCAACACAACAAACTGACATGTAGTTACTCAAGTCACCACATCACCTCCGCCCTTTAGAAACAAAGCGATTAGGAGGTCGACGAACGCGGGCTGGATAACGACTTTCGAATCAAGAAACACAGGTACTGGATGGGCTCCCAGTGGATGTCTCGGTTGTATTATTGGATCCAACGCTGTCTGACCAAGACGGAATCTCTTCCATGACTGACCCTTCTGATTGGCAATAACGTCTTTTGATATGATCTTGATGACGACGCCATATCATCTGAGAAGCAACTAGGCGAACAAGATAAGACATGGGACCAGTCTTGCGGATCACTACAGCTGGTAACCACGGTTTACCACTCCGGAAATTTCTCACAAAAACTTCATCCTCCGCCTGGAAATCACGCTCCTCAACTCCACGATCATGGACTACTTTCTGCTTCAGCTGCTTGCCCATGACTTTGGCTTGTAAATCAGGCTTTAACAGATCAAGACGACATCTGAGCCGCCAACCAGTGAGTAACTCAGCAGGAGATACTCCAGTAGTAGATTGAGGCGTATTTCTATAAGCAAACAAGAATGATGACAACTTCTCCGACACTGATCCAACCTTCATTCGCTTGATACCTGACTTGAATGTCTGCACGGCACACTCAGCGAGCCCATTGGAGGCTGGGTGATAGGGAGCAGACGTGATGTGTCTAATGCCATTCTTCCTTAGGAACGACGTAAATTCTTGGCTTACGAAAGATGAACCATTGTCAGTCACGACCATCTGAGTAATGCCAAACTGAGCAAACAGTGTACGCAACTTATCAATCATAAGAGTGGCGGACATGGAGGTAACCGGAAATACTTCCAACCACTTCCTGTGAGCATCCACGATCACTAGGAAGTATTGACCCAGGAATGGACCAGCAAAGTCCATGTGCAAACGTATCCAAGGTGATCCTGGCCATTGCCAAGGATGTAACGGTGCTGCTGGTGGTGCGGGGCGACTCTGTTTGACACTCGACACAACGCTGTACAGTAGCTTCAATATCCTTATCGACTCCAACCCACCAAACATACATTCTGGCTAGAGACTTCATCCGGGATACTCAAGGATGACCCAAATGCATCTCTGCCAACACAGTAGACTGCAAAGAAGGTGGTACCACCACCTGAGATCCCCACAACAGGCATCCATCTTGCACTGACAACTCGTTCCGGCGATTATAATAAGGGTTGAGCTCTTCCTCCTTGCTAAAGTTGGGCCATCCGTGTTGCACAAGTTGAAGTACTCTTGACAAGAGGGGATGTCTGGCAGTTTACTTCCTGATAGAGGCGACATCAGTTGGAGAATCATCCAGATGCTGCATCAGCAAAACAACTTCCTCTGGCACTGGTACTGAGATTGGCTGTTGTTTCAGCGGCAATCGACTCGTAGCATCAGCATCTCCATGATCTCCAGTGGACCGGAACACCATGGAGTACTCGTAAGCAGCAAGGGTGAGTGCCCACCTCTGGATCCTGGCTGAAGCTTGTGCTGGAATGGCCTTGGATTCCCCAAGTAGTCCAAGCAAGGGTTTGTGATCAGTAATGAGCAAGAACTTGTGGCCGCACAGGTATGAATGAAACCTCTTCACCCCAAACACACAAGCCAGGCCTTCCTTTTCCAGCTGTGAGTACTTCTTTTTCAGCAACAGACAATGTACGAGAGACGAACCCTATGGGCCTGTCTGAACCATCGGACTGTCGGTGTGATAGAACTACTCCAATGCCATAGGAAGAGGCATCACAGGACAACACAAGCTCTTGAGAGGGATCAAAGTGAACAAGCACTTTTGAGGACAGTAAGGCTGTTTTCGACGCCTGAAAAGCAGCATCCTCCACCTTTGTCCACTTCCAAGGGGTCCCGGAGTGAAGAAGAGCATAGAGAGGAGCTAGTGTAGAAGCTAGCTGGGGAAGAAACTTGCTGTAGTAAAATACGATTTCAACTCACTGACATTTTCAGGAGCAGGAGCCTGCTGTACTGCCTCCACCTTGTCCTCTATTGGGTGTAGCCCTTCTGCATCACTGACATGCCCTAGGTACTGAACAGACTTTTCCATGAACTTGCATTTTCCCTGTTGCAACCGAAGACCTGCTTGTTGAAGGTGCTGTAGTACCTTTCGTAAATTTCGGAGATGATCCTCTTGAGTGGGGCCCGTCACAAGGGTATCATCCAGGTAAACCACAACATATGGAATGCCCTGTAGCAATGATTCCATTGTGCGCTGAAAAATGGCTGGAGCCAATGATATTCCAAAAGGCAGTCGGTTGAACTGGAACAACCCCTTGTGGGTGTTAATGATGATCAGTTTCTTTGATTCTTCTTCCAAACAGATCTGTTGGTAGGCCTGACTGAGGTCTAATTTGGTGAACAGCTTCCCCCCTGCTAATTTCGCAGAGGTCCTCAATTTTTGGGATTGGATACCGATCAAGCTTCGACACCTTGTTCACCGTCATTTTGAAATCTCCACATATACGAACTGACTTGTCACTCTTAAGAACTGGTACTATTGGGGCGGCCCAATCTGAAAAAGCGACCAGTGTAATTACTCCCTCTTGCTGCAGCCGATCCAACTCCTCAACCAGCGGTGTCATGGCATAAGGTACTGCACGAGCATTACAAAATACTGGTGATGCTTCTTTATCCACCTGAATGGTTGCCTTGAACCCCTGGAGAGTTCCTAACCCAGGTTTGAAACGTCTGGGAACTCCTTGCACAATACCTCTGCCTCAGCACCCCCAGTCTTAATGACATGGATGCTTTGCCAATCAATGCGTAGCTTCTCCAGCCAATTTCTTCCCAGTAAGCTGGGACCATTTCCTTCCACGACTAGTAGTGGCAAATCCACTTCCTGTGAGTGGTGTCGCACCTTGACTGACATTGATCCGAGATTCCTCAACGCCTTCTCTGAGTATGTCTTGAGTTTTATTGTTGATTGTTGGAGTACTCTGTCCTGAAATGTGTCATTGTAGGTGGCTGAAGAGATGATTGAAACTGAGGCACCTGTATCAATTTCCATCTGGACTTGCCTGTCATCTATAGAAAGCTGAACTGAGTACGGGTTTCTGGAAGAGCTGTTGTCCTGATTGGAAAAAATGTGATAAGCTTCATATTCTTTTGCTTCCACCGTATGAACACTCTTCTGGTTGGTGTCCTTCTTGCCCTTGCTCCTACATACTTTCTGCAAGTGTCCGATTTTCCCACAAAAGTTGCACTTGGTAGACTTGTGCTTGCAAACATGAGCTGCATGGCCTGTATTCCCACACCTGTAACACATAAACGACTGGGGCGACTTCTGCGTCTTCGTCCGAGTGGAGCTCTGGACCTTGTGGAGACTCTCTCCGTGAGTCTTGGCGATCGAACCTGATGGTTGTAAGGTTTGAGCATTTTTACTCGCTGCTTCCATCGACAGCGCGAGTTCCATCGCCTTTTTCAGCGTGAGTTTAGGCTCGGCAAGAAGTCTCTTTTGTATCTGAACGTCTGAAATCCCACAAACCAGCCGGTCTCGAAGCATGTCGTCCAAGCTATCCTTGAAGTTGCAGAAACGAGCCAACGAAGGAAGTTCGGCCGTGAATTTGGCTACCGATTCACCCGGATTCCTTATGCGGGAATTGAACTTGAACCGTTGTACTATTTCAGAAGGCGCCGGGTTGTGGTGCTCGCTCAACACTTTCACCAGCTCTCCGTACTCCACTTCCCCTGGCTTCTTTGGGGCAACCAAATTTCCCAGCAGTTTGTACGCAGATGGACCAACCATGGCAAGAAACACTGAACATTTCTTGCTCGCATTCTCGATCCCGTTCGCTGCGAAAAAGTGGCTCAATCTTTCTTCGTATTGAGTCCATTCTTCATTGTCCTCGTTAAATTCTCCCACGGAACCAAACATAGCTGCTGCCATCCTGCTTCCACAATCCTCGTCGTCAATATATGTAATAACCGAGCGCTTCTTGTTCAATACTCGTTCACTCAATCACAATAATTTGTTCATTCCAAAAGAACTACTACAATCCTACTGCATAACAAAGTCCAACTCACAGTGCTCAAAATTAATAAGTATCACATAATTGAAATGGGTACAGGAAATAGAACCAACACAACAAACTGAGATGTAGTTACTCAAGTCACCACACAGGTCCACCACGACAAGTAGTCAGCATGCATGTACTAATTTTATACATATGTATGATTATGTACAGTGTTTACAAACATAGTATCAGCAGATTGTCTGGTAGATACAGTACTATGTATGTATTGCATGTCATGTAATGTACACTTCACACGATACTCTACAGACTACCTCCAGCATGGATGAGGTCTTCCTGGTGGAACTGAATAGGTTTTGCTGCTCTATTGCAAGAGGATATGTAGGATATCAGGACTGGAATTTGATGCTGCTAGCTGACCCTGGAGTACTCGATAAGTGTGCTCTTGTAGACATAGCAAAGGACAAGTGTCAGTGGATATGGAACGGACATTCCTTACTGTTGTTTCCCAAGAACCTTCACTGTTGTAAGCCCGGTGTATGTGATTACCAATTTTGTTTGTACAGGTGCTGCTGTAAATCATTGAGTGTCTACAATAATAGTGTACGTGTAATGTATTGTAGTCTAACTAAGAGTCTGTCAGTACGTGATGTGTATTCCTTTTTAATAGTGTCAATATTATATGTACTGTACTTTACTCAACTGGTTATCTGCTGTGAGCTATTGTGTTTGTTTAATAATTATTGTTCGTTATCATCTATGTTATTATTTGATGCAATCAGTTATTAACAATTCTGTTTGTCTACCTGCAGGTATACTGGAAGGTACTTTCAGTGTATACCTGTCCAAGTGTAGTCACAGCAGTCTTCCACTGGAGTGTCACATGTCTCTTGTGAATGGCTGTGAGATGTTGTTGGAGACAGTCGATCATGCCATGGACCTCACTCTTGGCATTCATTTTATTGATGTAAGTTTAACAGCAATATAAGGACAGTATTTGTATTTTTGGCAATAAGTTGGTATATATGCAAGTATACACATACTCTATGTACTGTCCTGCACTTTACACCATTGTACATACGTACCTATTGAGAACCAACTGGTGTTAGCTAATGTTATTGAGAAAAATGTAAAAGTAATTTATCTTCTCCTAATTGATAATTTGTCGATAATGACATGTAATGCTGTTTCATCTAAGAGGTCATTGTGTGTTTATGGTACACCTTATGAATTCTTGCCAAACACAACTTGCTCCACTGTGGTGTTCTGTCTATATTATATAGACTATATTATATAGACTCACCTGGCCTATATAGGCACACTGGATATCTTTTGTTTACAACTGTGTTTATGATACATTGCATGTTCTTAGTGAACCTGTCAAGTATATATACTTGTATGAATTATTGATTGTTTCACAGGACAGTGAGGAATATGATGACATCATGGGCTATTGTGGGTACTTTGAAGACATGTGGCCTAAGAGTACACATCCAAGAACGCTCAACATCAACATAGTAAGTGGTGTAGTGGTGAGGACACTACATCTATTGTAGCTGTGTTAATTCAGTAACATGCTTTATTGCCTGATGACATCATACGTACATCAAAGAGAACGACAGTTCAGTATATTCTGATATTTCGCTGTAAGTGCCCACCTTAGAATAGTAAACAATCAAATCATAGTTCTGTAATGGTCGACACAATTAAACTACTCCAGAAAAGTACAATGAGCGTCATCAGCAACAAATTCTTACAAGATGTCAGCAAGTAATTCCTGAATGTCAATGTCTGAGAAATCCTCAGTTGGTGGAGGAGGCTTCTGATTAGTAGAAAACTGAAATGTACAGTTGTTGAAAGTACTGCCAAGGAACACAGGTGTAGACAAACTCAGAGGCATCGTAGTCATAGCCATGACAATTAACAATCGTCAATGAACAAATATGCAAAGGTCAACAGGAGCTTTTTGATGGGCACAAGTGAGCAAACCCACCTAAAGGGCAGGTCCTCTCACTGTCTCACTGTACTTTAGCTACGTCAATGAATGAGCAATGAATGAAATGAAATGAAAGTTTATGGAAGCAAACCCACTTGGTTATTGTATATGTACGGTATATCCTTTACGTGAATTTTGCACATCACCGCTTCCCATAGTAACTGGATGTAGAATCCTTAAAAGTGCATTAAAATGGCACATTTGAAGTACAGTGAGTAGTATGGGTTGTTTGAAATTGTCGAAGGAAGGCCTAAAACGAATTGCCAACCCCCTTAGTATATGTCAAGGGTGGCACTGAGGATGTTTGGTAAATTTGGCGTTGATTGGATGCAAACTGTTAGAGGAGTTTGCGAACAAACAAACAACAAACAAACAGAGATCCCGTGAATTATACTAAGATTCTTGGGCTTTTGTGATTAGCTACCTACGTACTTACCACTTGGTTTGCACAGGGCTTACCGTGTTACTGTCCACGCCCTCAAGATCTGTCAGTAAACTTGGTGCACCTTACAAACCATGTGGTAACTATTACTTAGTGGTACAGTACTGCAAAGCACTTGTGCAGGTATAGGCAAAGAATATTGTAGTGAAATAGTACCACAATTCGTACAACTACCATCTGTAGAAAATTGTGAAAAAGTGAAAAGCCTTCCACTTCCTAAACACCAGTATATCTAATAAATGACCTGTGAAATGTCCATAACTGGGTTGAGTTACTCCTTACAACACCAGCTGTCCTGATGACTCAGCTTGCCTGACTAAAGTGTTGGAAACCTGTAGCCATTCCAGTGCACTTAGTCACTGGCATTGCTGCCACAGTTTAATATTAAATTTTTGGAATCAGACAAATTGTTCATTTACAAGGTACGTAGTTAAGAGCTCAGTTTCCTCTGTGCACTCGGCTTTATTGCTTGCAGTTGTATCTGCAGTTCCTGGGAATTGTTCATCATAATTCGATGTGCATACAATAACATGCTGTTAGCTGTCAGTCATCATGTTCCAACTTTTATACTTTGAGCTTGTGTTTTATTTGAAGTGCGTATAATATGTAGTACGTACTTTGGAGGAAGGTTCATACTGTGTTCCTTGCTCTTACAGTTTATTTACCAGATGTTATTTGTGTGTAGTATGCACATACATGTAATATCATCTGTAATGTCCCTACAGACTGGATATGACTGTGAGGAGGAGGAAAGGGAAAGGTTCCTAAGACAAGTGAACACCGTCTGCTGTTCCCTTGTGAAAGGAGTTGCACAAAGACATGATGAGTACAAGTTTGTACTGAGTGCAGTGGCTGGAATACTGGACAAACATGCTCTTGTGGGTTTAGTGAAGAATGTGCTGATGTGTCAGTGGAAGTGGGACGAGGTGGGCCACAAGACAGTACTGACTGTGACCAGCAGCTCAAAATATCCAGTGAGTGTACCAAGTGTGCAGATTCTCACTAAATGTATTATTAGGGGTCCTTGCATCGTATTGATTTCATTTCACATACATTCTAACACAATTCTTTGGCAACACACCAACACTACTACATCAAATCAGTCAATTATTTGGCTGTCAGCACAAATGTTTCACATTCAGCCTTTTAGTCTTGCTATATTTGCAGATAAATAACATCCTGACCTTGAGGTGTATGTACATATGATACGGTAGCCATTGAAATTATGTTTCTACTGTAAAATTTGTACATTGTAAAGTTTACCTGAAGTTACTGTAAGTTCATTTAAAGTTGGCTCAAGGTTCATTTGAGGTTAGCACGAAGTTTATTCGAAATTAGCTTGAAGTTTATCTGAAGTCAGCTTGAAGTACATTCAAAATAGATATGAAGTGCATTCGAAGTTAGCCCGAGGTTTTGTGTTGCCATAATTCTGAAGTGTTTTTATTCCTCTCCATTACACTTAACAAGTTCATGGACAGTCGGTAATGTAACAGACAGAGATTGAATGAGTTATGGCAGCCTTTAGCGAGTATAAACATTAACGAATTGTGTCTCTTTGGCAAAATTGATACAATGCACCGCCAACTGCAAAAATCCAGCCTCTAGATAGATCACAGATACGAATGATGTAGTCATTGCTCGATTGGAACGTGCGAATACATACATGCATGGCACACATCATATTGTTTTGTTTATGCTCTGACTGTTGTCTGACACTTCTGGTACACTTCTTCCCTCTAGAATCAGCTCAATTTCCCTCCCAAAGACCCCTTCATGGTAAGAGTGTAGTATGAAGCACATTCACTGCACTTATATAGTCTAGTGTATCCAGACCTCTGTCTGTTGGTAATCACTTTATTGTGCAGTCCTTCAACCAGTTTGAGTTGGATCTAGTGCTATCAGACCAGTATGTATACTCTTATCCACTTGAATCCCAATGTGTGGGTATTCTGTATCACCTTCAAAGGGACTGCTGTGCCAGTTTCATGTGGAGGCATAGCTGGTGCCTATCACAGTATAGTACAATTCACACCGTTTATTTTGCTAGTTTAGCTTTTGATCGAATCTGCCATTTGCTGACATCATTCACTGGATGACACCAGCAAGGCACATTGTATGTGTGTCCTAGTTATTGTACTGTACGTTGGAAGTGTTACTTATGAAGTGTCTGCTGCATTTGATTAAACATATGGATGTACAATATATTACATAAACTTTCCTTCAGATCCAATGTTTCTGTATTTGAGGATCTTATGCGTTTTTTATTCAATTTTATCATCTGTATTGCCATGTAACACAGTTTGATACTCTAGTGTTCTTTGTGCCCTGTAGGCATACCTGGATGATATATCACTTGATGATTATGTCTTTGAGGGTATAACATTCCCCCAGCAAATCCTGGACTGTGAACAGGACCGGACTGGACTTGTCTCACTTTGTCCCCCGTCTTCGGTCCACCCAAATCACCCCTCACAGTCACTTCTCATTCCACCTGTTCCTCCAGTCCAGCCCTCATCCCTCTCCTACACACAGACCACAGAAGCTTCACAAACAGACAACCTTCAAGACCATCCAACCTCAGCAGCATCCAATGATCAGCAACATCAGCTCTCTTCTGATTGTGTTGACTGTGTTAATTCTACCGAACAAGAAGCTGAGGTGAGAAGAGATGAAGCTGTAGCCAGACAGTCCAAAGGCAAGGACACCAGGGGAATGATCCCCCAGAAATCATCTTCCGTACCTCATGTTGACCTTCCTCCCAATAAGAGGACCAGACAAATGTCGCCAAGTAAGTGTGTCTGTCTCTGTGAATTAGTTGTGTGTGTATACAGAATATTTCAAAGGTCACATCAAGTTTATTGCACATACATTTGAATATTGATATCATTATGAGACAATAAAAGTATGTAGAAATGGCCATTGTGGTGGCAATATCAATCACTATTGATCAAAATTAATTAACCGTGAAATTAAAACCTTGCATCGACACAAGCCCAAATCCTTCCATAATCAGAATGGAAAGGTATATTCAATTTAACCTCTTCATTATCCCCATTGTGGTTGTGACTTTTCACCAGTTGAATAGAATACATAATATATTGAAGCTCTGAGAAGCCACTTCTCTTCTGACTGTTTGTCAGTCTGTTTTGTATTTGCATTTCATATTTGTACGTATATGTACGTACGTATTTCAGTCTGTATGAAAAATCTCCTCGTGATATGAACCCCATTTCCAGATCCTCTCCCACATTGTGGGTTTGTTTGCAGTGAATGCCATACATTACAGATAGTATTATGTGAGAGTAGATCTTCACTCAATTCCCTCTCTCTATTCCTTCAGCTGATCAACTGTGACCTCCCAGAGAGGTCTTGGAACCTCTTGCTGTCTTCAGATCACAATTCACTGTTCCAATAACTGTTCATTTTAGTATAGAAAGCTGGTAATATTAGCATTTTTGGTATTATAAATATATTAGTATTGCCTTCAATATTATGCCATTATAGTGCAGTGCATGCATGTACGTATAATTCTATTAATAGTGTCACTTGGAATTGCAATCATTTAGTGCATGCAACATAATTATTATACAGTGATAAAGCTATAAAATATTGCTATGCATAGGTTTGAGAGTATTGTTCATGCATGCATGTTTATGGATTTACGCAACTGTATATTTTTATTGTTTTGCTCTCCAATCTTCTGCATATGTGTCTTATTAGTAAAGTATAGTAATACTGTGGCTATACGTACATACATTCACATGCAGTAAGTATTATTATGCAACATTTTATAAAACACGGTGCAATATTATTGACTGAATTTCATTAAGTGAGCTCACAAGACAAAAGTAATAATAATTTCCTGTATGACTTCAAATAAGCAGTTTACTCCATATAATAAGGAATTTGCAACCCACATTACCAATACATTTCCTACACTAACATGCATGAAGTGAATACATTGATATGGCTTATATTATTAGTGTTTTGTCCAATTGGAAATGTTACATGTACATGCATCCATATGCATAGTTCTGACTAAAGCATACATACAATAATTAAAGGGTTGCAACATGCTCTGATCCACTGAGTTATTCATTATTATGCATTCCCTGCACCCATACCTAGCTATGTATTAAATGTAGGATACTATATTATGTGAAATATTACATTGAACATGCATGCATACCCTGATTGTTAAAAAGGACCACATACTAGACTAAGTACGTATATAATATGGAATTCATATTGATCATATGAGCTACATAGAAAAGAAGGCATTTCTCCTATCTGGATCTAATATAATATTATGTAGACCCCAATGTAGTACTACACACAGACAGTGTCTGATATCTGGCCTTTAGGGTATAGTCAATGTCTGACAATAAATGATTATAGGACACATTAATTTAACAAAATAGTCTATAGGGAATTTTATGTACAAGATAGTGGATCCATCAATGTCAAAAATGTAATTTAGTACACGTTGACATCTATAAACAACAGTATAAGGTATACAGTGTGTAAATCCAACTGGATATATGTATTATATTAGAGGTGCATGTGCACTTATTATTTGATCATGGTCCTCTATATTGTACTATTGTATGTGTAATATATAATAATCCAATATGTCATTGTATACACATACGTAGTTGTATAATTATATTTTCATAACTGTACAGGATAGGGACTGGATGGATTGAGCTGTTGTTTAGGCTTTAGTTACGTATATCCTCGATATCAGAGAATGGAGATCCATTGTGTAAAACAAATGTTGAATGTACACACGTATGTTATACATCATGATAATATTATGTATAAGGAGTTATGCATGGACATTGATTCAATAGCTGCGGAGGGATTTTCCATATTTGTAGTTACTGCAGGGTTATATATCCTTATAGTGAAATCAACATCAAATATGGCTAGCTGGCCTCAAGCAGCATCCTATGTACATGCATCAGTATTCGTGCTGTGATGTATCACATGGACTCTAGAGAGGTCGTGGTGATGAGTGAAGAAATCGAGAATTCCACTGGTCAGTACAAGGCCTGGTGTTTGTCACCGTGGTACTGAATACAGAATGGAAAATCATGATCACCTGGGTGGTTATATTGGAATGTACATACAAAAGTACATGTATTGTTACATGCATCAAATGGACACAGGGGAGCCTTTGTGTCTGGCAATGAAATGTATCTTGTTGCAATTGGGCACTACCAGGTCCATAGCACCGTCATGATCACGAGTGGGTATATATATATATAATTATTGATGCTATGTTGCATCACGTGAACATGGAGTGGTCGTGGTGACCAACAGTAAATTTGCCTTTTTCTAGCTGGTACAACAAGCTCATAGCTCACCCAGGAGGGTGTGCAAGCATACTTGTTTGCGTTGCTAAGTCTGATATGGACTTTGGGCAGCCCTTGGTGGTCGACTGAAGACAAAATGTGCAATCACCTGGGTGGTCAACACAAGGTCTATAGTATATATACCTATATTGGAGTGTACATGCAAACGTATATGCGCAATTATGTATGTATAATGTAGATACTGGGAAGCCTTTGGGACCAGTGACAAAACGTATCCCATTGGTTACCACCAGGTCTGTAGCAACTTCAAGAGAGTTTATAATATATATATATATATATATATATATATATTATTATTATAAACACTCTCGAAGTTGATATATAATTAGTTATAAAGCTTTCCAATCACATGCAGTTTGTCATGCGAGATACAGTAGTTAAATGCTGTTACGCTTAAAATAAGTTAGTTACTGCTGCTTTGTGACACCAGGCTTTCGTGGCATCTTTTTGGAAGTGGGATCTTCTATCTCTTTCTCCTTGTAATAGTGTGGAGCTACCTCGAGTAACCATTTATTGTCTATTTCAATAATCTAGTTTGCAAGAAAAAATAACGGTAAATGTAGGTAATTTTATCATGATTCACAGGACAGTTTACTAACTTGTCTCATATATTCTTTAGTGGTATATACCAGTTCATGGTATATTATCCACCTTGGTTGTTCTTCAAAAAGACTACTGTTAGGATGGATGTGAACAGTCTAAACAAAACAATCAAAATTCTATGAAAGGGTGATTTTTGGTTCCTGCACACACAAAACCAACTGAATACAATACTTACCTGTTGGTGCTTCACAGTCTTGTAGAGTCCACCTTTAGATAACCGAGCAGTATGATAGAAATAACCAGCAGTTATTGCCTATCAACGAAAACACTACAATCAAAGAATTTCCCTTGAATACAAATCTGGAGGATTGTATTGTACTGTAGAGAATCATATGTACGTATATGGTTGCATATTTACACATTTTGGGTTTAACTTAGTGGTGTTTACATACGTATATTATTATATGCATATGGGTTGTACATGCATATGGATTCTACAGCTAGGTCTCAAGCAATGCATTCTAAAATGATATATGTACCACAAATGGAATTACACCAAGTAGAAAAGGGGGAAATGTAGGGGATAAATAGAGCATATTAACAATCTTGGGCATTAAAACGTACAGTGTTATATATGTGTTGGGATATATTTATAATATATGTATGGAAGACAACCTGCTCAGAGAGAAAGGAAAAAAAAGAGAAAAACTGGCAGCTGAGAGACTCGAACCCAGGGTGTCTGGTTGTAGCTGTCATAACCACTGTGCCATGAGCCACCACAGCAACTGGCCTCTCTCAATTCTCCTTTCATACTGATGGTACTGCAAACTGCAGTCTCACACCAGTGAGTATGAAAGAAGGCAATTTAAAACACTACAGAACTACAGTAGGACACAGCTAGAGTGACTATAGAGGTTTTTACCAATTCATAGATTAGTACTATAGAGATATAGTCAACTTGTTGTTAAGATTGGTATAATACGTACACACTCCTACACAGTACCTTACAAATGGCTAGTGCATCACTTGGATTGGATAGTAACTCTATTTCAGTTCTTTGCATCAAACCCTCCAGCTGATCTCTGACGTCCCTTGCTCGTTTCATAGACCTGCATGTACATAACAGGTGACATGTCATATATGTAATGCTATTTTACTTTCATTTCTTCCATTTCATTCTGTCTCCTTTTTTTTGGGCAAAAACCAATCATAGGTAACTACGTACACTAAATACTGTAAATGCAAGTTTTCATCAGTGTGTACTGCACTTTACTGTATAGATACGTAAATTTTGGTCTCCTAACACATCTCTTCCATCATATTAGTGTTCCAATACATGATGTACATACGTACGTAATGTAACGTCCACAATATCACCTTTCTCAGATGTGCATGGGAATGTAAACGACCTACTGTGGTGAACAGAGACAGTCTGTTGACTTAGCAATACAGTATTATACATACATTAATCGATGGACATAAATAAATCAAATACAGTAGTCACATGCATGTATATAGCATAATAAACACTAAATCACAATAGATACAGACAGTGATGCACATATACACTAATGCCATACCTATGCTGAATGAAGTTCTCAAAGCACCACTGAGTAGAGAAATCCGTTTCTGCCCACTAAAGATATAAATTGCAATTATGTATATAATGAACATGAATTAATCTAATTTGAGTACATCAACACACATTGCGAATATATAGATAATATTACACAGGATGTGGCATGGGTAGACCAAAGTGCAAACATACTTGCAATTGTGATTAAAAGTTGTCAATTAATTGCCTAGCAACTTATTGATCAGCTGCGAGAGTTAGTAAACACAAACCCACATCCACACCCACATCCACACCCACACACAAACACACACAGTCATTTAAGTACCTCTGCTAGGGCTGTAGCACACTTATAGGTACTTTGCTGGAATGTTAACTTGGGCTATGCCCTTCACACAATAAAGCCAAATTGTCTGTATATCCACTACAGCCTTCCAGAGGTACGTACGTACTTTAACTATTACATACATAAGGATAATCATACAGTATTATGACTACGTATGATTGCTTTTTGAAAAACTGATTGATGTATCAAATCTGTAGTAAGTGGTAGTTAGAGAACTTAAAATCAGTTATTATTACGTACGTACCTCATTGTAAACATTCAGCAATGTCAAATGATCTCCACCAGGCCTGAAGAAGTTTTTTCTTGCTGTATCAGCAAGCACAGCTTTGTCCTGTGTGGGTTAAGTAGTAGCAGATGTATACACATATGTACATATGATGTTGTGAGAAAATGTGTACATACGTACACAAGTACATGTACACGTTAGGGATTACTGAAGCATTATTACTTGGGTTGTGAGTTCCTAGCATTAAAATATTTTATCAAGGTTATGGTATACAACAGTTCTGGGATTCTGAATGAATGAAACACATGATTAAAAACGTTTTACACATATGTACTTTGATGCTTGGTGTTCTTCACTAACGTACCTTGGGACGATAAAAAATTGCATTATTGACCGACAACATAGCTGTGATTGTTAAGATTTCCTCAGCACATTTGTAACTGATGGTAGGGCAAAAAGGGAGTGGATTATTGCATGCATACTAAAAGCAAGTGGATTAATGTACAGTACTGTACATACATTATGCTGATAGGATTCAACAATAGCACTATAGCTGATAGTATATGAAATATAGTATGTTATTGAGAAATGATGTATTAATATATATGCACGGTTCTATCAAACATGTACACATAGTACATACTGTAGTTATGAAAAGATGTACTATAAAGAACTCATATAGGAGAATATAATTCCATAATGTGTTGGGACAGTATATATTATACTTGTGTATCCTTATACACACTATAGATGTTTTATAATCATCTACAAAAGCACAAAAACAAGTACATTCATGACATTCTGGTACAATTATGATGTACCAGAAAAACTTTCTTTGTGTGGTCCTAGACCAAGCCATTTGTAACACTTAGTGCATCCATGCAGTGTACATCCACTGAATGCAGGGTATGAGTTCATGTGCACACACTGGTATTGAAAAGCAGCAGGAAAGATTAATGACTAATTGAATCGATTGGATGCAGCTTGGTGTATCTCACTTTTCTGAGGCAATAAGCATCTTGGACATCATGGGATCTACAGGGAATTCAGCCATTCGACGACCAAGCTGAAGACAAAGAATCATAGTGAAAAGAACTTATAAAAGCAAATATAACTGTAATGTTATGTATCTTATATTCAGTCTAGAATCAATTGTAAACATCAGTTCCAAGTAATAATCAGGAATCAGAGTTATTTCTATTACATTGACAATACTGCCCAAAATAGGGACAGGGACACTTGCAGTATAATAATATTATCTCTCTTTCTCCCCCTTCTTTCTTGTTGCGTGTGTGTGTGTGTGTGTGTGTATGTGTGTGTGTGTCTGTGAGTGTTGTGCATGTGCATGCATTTTGTGTGAAGACATGTGTGTGAGTGTGTGTGTGTGTGCGCGCACGCGCATTTGCGTCTGAGTGCGTGTGCATGCATTTGTGTGAATACGTGTGTGTTTGTGTGTGTGTGTGTGTGTGTGTGTGTGTGTGTGTGTGTGTGTGTGTGTATGTGCATGTGTCTGTGTGTGTGTGTTATGTGTGCACGTGTCTGTGTGTGTGTACATGCATTTTGTGCCAATGTGTGTGTGTGTGTTTGTGTGTGTGTGTGTTTGGATACAAGTGGGGTAGGAAAATGAATAGTTAGTGGTATGTACTTTTGTACATTTTAGTACATTTCAATGTACTACCTTACTACCCGGAGTTTAAAACCACCGTATCCCACTAATAACACACACGAGATGTATACACTCTGAACTCTCTACTGAATGATGATGGTCTGATCATTGATCGATTGTACATTCACCATCCGTACTCTGTCATTGTCAATTTTTATCTAATACTAGACACTGATAGCCATGGGGCCAATGACCAACAGATTCTCATTCATGTGAGGAACGCTGATGGCATGTATGAGCACGTCATATGCCCCTTTTACATTAGAGTAATCTAAAAGCTATTCAGTTAAATTGCTTCTGTAACTGGTTTAACTAAACTGGTTTTGCATGTTTACACGTACGTATCACGAATAATCGGTTTAGAAGCCAATTTATGCCTCAACGAATGTAAACACTTGGGCTATTTAATTCGGTTTCTGCAACATCTCTGCGAAATACTGGAGTTTCAGATCAAAATGAATGATAATACCCACATTTTGTCTTTGTTCCTTAATGCTACTAGTTATTCATCGTAATTGAAGGGTAGCCAGCAACTGAATACCTTTATGTAAATATTTTACAGCAGGAAGTGACTATATCAATTTAAGCTTCAAAAAGTTCATTTTTGCTGTCATGCTTATGGATACAACTTGAACAAGTCTAACATGGTGGATAGAAGATTATAAAGCACAATAACACACAGAAATACTTCAATTATCTGCTTTTAAAGTGATATAACCTCCAAAAATTGTTCACACTAGAAGTGCTTCACCTTAAACCGACTTTAAACCACCTCCATAAGTGGTTTACTTACGTAAGTCGATTTCATAATCATTTCATCATGATTACACACTCGTGAGCAAAAGAGATTGGAGGTTAAAACGCTTCACGAACTGCTCAAAAGCTCTAGTGTACAAGGGCTATAGTACATGTACAGTAGGTAACTGGTGGAGTCAATCACTATACATACAGTACGTACATGCACACAAATGCTAGTTTTGTGTGTGGAGAATTACAAAAAAGACTATAGCATTGGCAATACTTTGGTAGGGGAAAATATTTAATTTCAATACATGTACATATACACACAGTAAATAATATATATACGTATGTACATCAGTAGCACAACCTATTCACAATAAAAAAACTCAAAAAACTTACTTTAGTTAATTCTCCCAGATGATTTAAAGCACCTAGAGCATAAAGTTGTTCCAGTGCAAGAATCAGAGTTTCTGGCGGTGGTGGATCCATAAAATCAAAATGAATGAGATCATTAATGCCCAAGCTTTTTAATAGGAGTACAACATTCCCAAGGTTGGTTCGCTGTATCTATGTATATACATAAAAGCAAAAAAATAATGGATAAAGTTGTATATGGGTACATACAGTTTATGAAATATAAAGTATTATCACAAACTAGCAAACCGCAAATATCCTGCTGAAACATGTACATAGCAGTTGCAGGTGAAATGGCTAATCAGATAAACATTCAATTAATGATATTGTAGTTGTTACCTATCATTTATACTACTCATATTTAGTAACACTAGATTTACGACAAGTCCAACAACTCCAGTACTGGTTCTTTACCTCTGGAATAGTGTTTTCTTCCATTTCGTTCTGAAAGGCCCAGGCAGTGTACAATCTGAAGCACTTGCCAGGTGCCACCCGACCAGCACGTCCTGCTCTCTGATCTGCTGATGCCTAAGCATGTCATAAATTATAAGAAGCACAGGACACCATTTAAAGTACAGTGAATGATATGTACACATTTAGTATACCGTACATATGTATGTACGTACTTCATTATGTATACACATTTCCTATACACAAGAGCAAGTCTGCTATACCTTCATTTCAAATACATCTACGTATGTAATCAATGTGATACCTTTGAACAAGGGACAACAACTAGTGACTCCATGCTTGTTCGTGGGTTGTAGCTGGTTTGCTTGCAGAAGCCTGGGTCAATAACATACACAACTCCATCAATAGTGATAGATGTTTCGGCTATGTTTGTGGCAAGAACAACCTATCAGGGGGATAGGAATGCACATTAGCATGTTAAAATAGCTCATCAAACAAAGATAAAAACAATAGCTTTACAGAGAAATACACAAGAGCAGATCCACCACTGACAAATTAGGTGTTAATTAGTACTAGTAGAAAAGTTGCTAATAGATACAGTAGTTACCAATATGAAAAAGTTATCTAACCTACGTACGTACACTGATGGTTAAATCAAAGTACATACTTTGCAGTGTCCATCATTTATCATACTCACTTCGCCCAAATAATGAAGGCTGTGACAGCATGGTTTAATGGTTTCAACTAATGTTCACATGAGTCTTGTTTTTATTGGTTTCTAAAAGGCATCTGCTCATGTCTGCGATTAGCTAAACCTGACTGGATACGATTCCAATTATATCATATAACGATTGATTTGATCCATGCAAAGGAATTTCTACACATTTCATACATACGTACGTACGTATTAAGGCAACATCAGTGACCTTCACAGAATCACATGTCTTTTAAGGTGTTGCTCTTGACCTCAGCACATTTGGTATACAAATATGATGACATTCCATAGATATGTGAGTAACAAATCCACACGAACCACTAAATACGATGATAAACGTGTGTCTTTAAGTGAAGAGTGGTGTGCACTAACACATACGTACATAGTGTATAATTCAGAAATACACATACTATACACACGAAAATTAATAGTGAAATGCATCATTACAGTGAGCAAACAATGAACAAACAAGCAAATTCACAGCAAGTGATGAATAGAGACTACAGTCTGTACGTAAACATCCATTTGAACTACAGCAAAGTGAAATTTATTATGATATAATGTTGGCTGTTGGACGCAATATTTTGTACAATATATCTGACAAACCTTGCGGGCCCCAGGAGGGGTAGGTTCAAAAATTTTGCCTTGCATGTCTGATGGCAAATTAGCATATATTGGCAATATAATCAATTCTTTAATTTTTGATCCAAGGCGGCTGGTACGCTCCTAATAGCATGATTCAGATATCATTCATTACAGCATGTGAAGGAAGTAATAACATAATAAATCAACAATCAGTTATCATATACAAACCTTCAATGATTCGTGAGCTGTTTCAATTTCTTCTTGTCCAGTAAGAAAGACCTGCAAAAGTTATTACAATCAGTATACTGTACTACAGTACTAACATACACCAGGGAACTATAAAATTCAGTACATTTGTGTTTGATCACAACATAAGAGTATTTAGAATCAGCATACAAGAATTTAGCTATGATTAATGGCACTACAAATCTCAGAGATGTACTCAAAATTGTACACTGTAAAATTTTAACTTTAGATACGTAGTACAAAACTCCAACATGAGCTGGTGGGATGTGATCCCAGTACACACATGCCTGCTTCAATAAACAGAGGCCAATATCATGACAATTGGCCATGTGGGTAGAAAGCAACCCACTATAATAGTTGGTAATGACTTGGCATACATAACTACATACATTTAACGAGAATTAACATGTTCATATATCTCAAGACCTCCTCCACTGAGTATTACGTAAGCACAAGCACAAAGTGAAATGTTACAGAGCTGACAATGAACACAACCCACCAATATATCTCCATCAGGTTGGGTCAGATGAATCTGCAGGACTGTTACCACGGCAGCTTCGAGGTAGTCAGCTTCTGGTGCTTTTGCATAGAAGATTTCAACTGGATACCTCCGACCCGGGATCCGAAAAACCTGAGCTCCATCAAAAAACTGCAACAGAATAATATTGAGATAACAATAATATGTTTATGATAATGCACTTGTCGCATAAATACAAGATATTGCAAAAATAATTATGACAATTGTACTCACATTTGAAAACTTCTCTGCATCCATAGTTGCACTAGAAATAATAAGCTTCAAATCAGGGCGAAATCTAGCAATATCTTTCACTAAACCAAAAAGCACATCGGTATGGAGAGTCCTCTCATGAGCTTCATCAATTATTAGTGCACTAAGAAGAAATAGAATGTGCTGTTATGCATTTTTGCAATTTGAAGGTAAAGTGCTAAATCAAAAAATCCATTGGGTCTACACATAACTTTACCTGTAACTCTCCAAGTCAGGTTCACTCAAAAACTCCCTTAGCAACATTCCATCAGTCATATACTTCAAAATGTAAAAACAAGGAAAGATAACACACAGTAGTTAGATAGGTAATTTGTATACATAATTACAATGCACTTACAGTATGTTTAAAACAAGTGTGTGAACAGACTAGAAGTATGCATACAAGCACAATTAAATGCGAAGGAAAACATATTCACACAGAAAAGGTGTCGGGCTGTTATGTCCGCACACACCTAGGCAAGTAGAGTGTAATTCATTTAATTTGAAAATGTTTTCAACAAAGGTTTATTTGTTGCGAATACAATTTCAGTTCCGTATATGTTTCCTATACATTAGATTCACAGGAAATATGCTATTTATGAACACAACTGAGGAGATTACTAATAGAACTAGTATGAATGATATAAATCAATTGTTGAATGCCTTGAAGCAAAGAAACTGTGTTCAGTTGATTTTGTTGACCTCTTTAATACTGGATTAATCTCAGGATAGTCAACAAGGCTGTGTAACGCTAGAAATACCAATCACTTCATTATCAAACAAAATTCAGAAATTATAGTGAGATCAGTCAGAACTGTTTAATCCGGCCTCATTGGTTTCACTAAAAGATGCTGGATTCAAGAGGGTGCCAGATTAGCCAATCTTTGTTTTAGTAGTATTATTACAGTACAGTGTATCATTAATAAGTACACTTAATATGTATATAAGAGGTATATAAACATGAATTGGCAATGTCCATACAGTCTGAAATCAAGTCTTTAAAAATAAGTGTGATATCCTTAACTTCCATTTCACCTATTACTGTCTTGTATGTATTCATTTGCCTATATCATAGTAATCTATTATTAATCTATCATCTCTTTCTCTATCATGTGCCTAGTAAGTTAAGTGTTCAAGTTTCATTGTAGCCTAGAACGTTCTGTATTAGATCACTGTTCTTTGTTTAAGGTTGTAAAATCAGCTTGCATGTCAGCTTATCCAGTTTGTAGTTATTTAGTTGGAGTGACTTTGTGATTGATTGAATAATCTTTCATTACATTTGTTTATCAACCATTCATGAACGCAATCATAAGATACAACATTATTGGCGACAAGAATTAAGCAAAATGACTACTCATGGCACGATTGAACCTTTTAAACAAGGGAGGGAAGACTGGACATTGTATTGTGTGGAGCACCCACGTACCAAAATGATACAGAACTTGGCAGCTCCAAAAAGCCAACAAACCTTTCTCTCAAGGAGATCATTGCATTAGTCAGAGACCCTAATTGTCCAGTGCCTTTAGAAAACATACAGCAATATATGTTCAACACGCGCTCACAGAAAGACGGAGAAACGATTGCAGACTTTGTGGCCAATCTACACTGTATACCAGAGCACTGCAAGTTTGGCAATACATTAGACCACATGCTGCAGGACAGGCTAGTTTGAGGGATAAGAGATGGACACATGCATACCATATCTGCTGATGTACTTCACCCAACCGCAGAGAAGGTTTGTGCCATCAAAGGATATTCCACAGCTGAGATCATTCTCAGGACTCATCTACTATTAAGGCAAGTTTCTCCCACATTTGTCAAGTGTTTTGGCTCCCCTCTATCTATTATTATAGAAAACACAGAATTGGACATGGGGCAAGGCTCAAGAAAGTGCCTTTCAGCATACCATAACAGCACTTCGACGTCCACCAATGTTCTCACCCACTACGACCCTGACAGAGAACTTATTTTAGACTGTGACGCATCTCCCTACGGTGTGGGAGCAGTATTATCCCATCGGATGGATGATGGCCAGACAAAGCCAATAGCCTTTGCCAGTCATTAAATTCACTTACTGCTGTCGAGAAGAACTATTCACAACTAGACAAAGAGGGTCTCGCAATAGTGTTTGGAGTGAAACAAATTCATCAGTATTTAGCTGGCCGGATGTTCTCCATCTATTCCGATCACAAGCCGCTACAACATATCTTTGCAATAGATCGTCCAACACCCGCAATGGCATCTGCCTGCTTGCCTGGATATCAAGGGTGCCGGTTCATTGAAGGCCGTATTAAAGAGTCCTAACTGACTGTACTAATCTCAAAGGGAATATTGCTCTGGACTTGGTGCACTGCTGTATTTTGACATAAATAGTTATGATGATTCGAAACTTCTGGTATTTTACATCTCCTGTTTGCTCACTAAAGATTCGAATTATGCGGACCATACATATTTGACTTCTCCTGTGCATTGTGGTAACAGGCACTGGTAGCTACTTACTTTGATTAAAGTCTTCTCAGAAGTACAGTCTTCAAACCGGATACTATAGCCAACCTATAATTGCATAGAAACAATTGGATAGTTTTGGAGGTCTTAAACTGTGTTGTGGTGACAATTTGTGATGATCCAATGTATGTTAGGTATGGGGCTACTACACTCTGTCAGTGTGTTACAGTGTCTGTTTGATACAATTATGACCAATAATACAACTCACCTCATTTCCAAGTTTCACTCCCATTTCTTCAGCAACGCGAGCAGCAACACTCATGGCAGCCACTCTACGAGGTTGGGTACACCCTATCTTCTTTTGACCCATTGAATAACCCTTTAATAGAAGATCAAAGTTTTGTTACACACTCATCATTAACGTGATCTTGAAAAATCGAGTTAAAAATCAATAAAGGACATGAACTAGAAGCATATGTATCTATGTTACATAAGTATGTATCATTGAACAAAACATACATGTGACTACGAAACCCTTTACCCTGGAAGTATAGCACATATCTGGTATACAAGTATAGGTTATTCACTGAGGACCGAGGGGTATTGACTATACACATCCCGAGGGTAGAGCCGGAGGGTGTGTACAGTCAGTGACCCCGAGGTGCAAAGTGGATAACTGGCTTGTACCATGATGTAATATTACATGAATAGACGTGTTCACCAAGTTCCACGCACAGGCTTAGAGAACCCTATACGAGGAAAGTAGTCCAGTTGAAAACTGTTCGTTATTCAGGCAAAATGTTTTCAAAACCTAAACACTTTGGACCTTTGACATCTAAAGAAGTATCCAGTGTGTTAAGAAGCTAGCTTTTCCTCTGAAAAATCAGAAGAATACTGCTTGGGCTACAACTGTTTGGGTTGACTTCATGGAATATCGGAATAGTGGCATGCTGGATGACAGCGAACAATATCGAAGTCCTCTCATTCATCAGATGACGAAGGAAGAACTCACCAAATTGTTACCACATTTTGTGCTTAACACTCAAAATAAGAACGGTGATCCCTATCCACCCAGTATGCTGTACCAATTGTGTTGTGGTCTTTTACGGGGAAATTCATATTACTAACCCAAGCTGGAACATCTTTGATGATCCCGACTTCACCGATTTCCAGAAATGTCTAGGCAGCATAATGAAAAAACTCAAGGCGGATAGATTGATGAATGACAGGACTTGGATATTGTTTGCTATCATTCAGCATGTCAAGATCCCAATATTCCATCCAGTTGACCCAAACAGTCATAGCCCAAGCAGTATTCTTCTGAGTGATAAGAGGAACAGAGGTTGAAAATGCACTAGTAAGACACCTCATGAATTATTAATAAAGTTTCTTAGTCATGTGAACACCTCACCACAACAAATGAAACACCCATGCATCATGGTACAATACAGCAACAGAAATCATAATACACCTTAGCCGTAAAATCTTAGGTGTGGTCGATCATGAAAATGATCATATTTTTCAAATGTGCTTATACAGTATTTGTAGCTCTGTACATGTTATATGTATATCATATATAGATATGTATGCCTAAAGGATACAAATACTAAAACTAATAATAATGTACCCAATATAACACCCACACCCACACAATGCATGCCTGCACTTACACACAGAGTATAAGCGAGATTTGAATCACATAAATAAATCAGGCCATTTTGTTATTCACTCACAGCTTCATACAAATACTGAGGTATCTGTGTGGTTTTTCCAGAGCCTGTTTCACCTTGTATTATTAAAACCTATGTGAAAAATACATAATATACCACTCCACTACGATAGGTATGTACATTATCAAGTACATACTGTACTACATTGGAATTTTGCATTGTAGAAACATTTTCATGAATGAATGTGCTCCCCGATGAAATAAAACAAATGATAAATTTCCTGTCTACACTATGCATACTATGCGCAGGAAGATGCAAGAAGACACAAAAATAATAAATGTGGAATTAAACTGTTTTTTGCACTGCCATTCACAAAATTACGTATCTAACATAAAAAAATATGCATATATATTAACAGTCTGTTAGCCTTTTTTAAACTATAAAGACACAAAAGAGGGGAAGCAAATCAATCTTATGCTGAGAGGAATACCAGGGTCTACGTATCAAGGGAATATCAAGCACTTTACATAGCTGTGTCACCATGTTAATAATGACCTCTGAAGTTAGATAAATATACAAACTACATATGTGGGATGTTGCACGGGCAGATCAAAGTGCAGTGTGCAAATATCAATGCTATTTGCACACTTCTCTTTGCTAGTGTAGAATTGTATGGTCATTAAAATTTGTCACTTAACTGCTTAGCAACTCGCTGTTCAGTTACGTATAATAACAATGCTGCATGAGACTTAGTATATTATTAATTTATACAGAACATACCACATAGCAACTAAGTATCTCTCATAGGGCTGTTTCAGACATACCAACACTCAGCCTATAATCGTTGAATCTATACGTAATTGTTGAATCCCGAGTTAACATTCAAGTTCAAGGTACCAGAGGTATTTAGCAATTAAAATTAATGTACATAATGTAGGTTGTTTCTCTTTTCACATTTGTATCCCAGTGCGAGGTGAGATCAAAGGCGCCGCTGTGTGTCTATATCCTGTAGACACACAGCTGGGGTCTATCAGACTCTATAGACACCTATTCACAGGCTTAATTGATTAATTAACACTTCATTAATGTCATGGCAACGCAACACAGTACAGCAAAGTACGCAACAATCCACTCGCTAAAGTTCTTCACTGTCCATTTATTATTCTTCGCCGTGTTTTTTGGTAAAAACGACTTCTTCGAAACTGCGAAGTTCTCTTTTGAGGGCAGGTCGGCAAATTGGCTCTTTTTCTTCTCCGATTCTTCTAGAAAACAAGCGCCTTCTTCCTTTAAGTTCGCTCAGATGCTGACATCCGGCCGTAGGTAGAACAGCAGAGGTCTGTGGCGGCTCGTTATCTTCTAAAATTTCGTTAAGTACTTCTGAAACTCCTCTTCTTCCTCTTCATGCTTCTCTAACGCATATAGCCGCCAATCTTCACACTCGTTTGAGATATACTCGCGCGACATTCGTCTTCTCTGATCCGTTCAAGTAATATCGATACCAACGCGTAAACAGACTCGCACCTATCCTTACATTTGCTGGGATACAAGTGAGTTGTACCACCTTTCAGCAGGGTACATGGGAATAGACAGATTGGATAGACCCCTCGGGCTCCGCCCTCGTGGACTATCTAATCTGTCTATTTCCCATGTACCCTGCTGAAAGGTGGTACAACTATTACGTAGAACCTAACTGCCTTGAGAAGTGTGCTACAACATGAAGTATTATGTAGCTGATTCACATGAATATCAAGAATTATAATTATGTCTTTACCTGATGATCAGCAATAGCTTCTAGAAGGGCTTCCTTATATCTGTATATAGGAAGACTCTTTCGAACCTGTTGGCATACATAGACATGGCAATAAGTACATTAAAATGGAATATCATTCATTGAAAAAAGGTGAAACTAACCTCTTCCATAGTATTCATCTGAGCTTTCTTTTGATTTTCTACTGAATCCTGATCGCCAGGGACAGTCTGAATCAGTTCAAAGTCTACTATATCCTCGAGAACAAAACTGTAATCTTGAGTCTAAATACATTAGAAGGTCAGTTTTACATATGCAATGTTACCAAGACACAAAACAACCCACCTTTTTGGTGCTTTGTGCATTTTTTGCACCAAATGATACTTTGGCTATATCCATTTGATCCATTTCCCACTTTTTGAGATCATAATTAGGTCCAGCCTAGATAACCATCAATATTGCAAGTACATGAAAAGGTAATGTATATACAGTACATATTTACAAGTATTAGATATGTCCCTTCCACACGGGATGTGCAGCTAATACAGTCACACTTTCAATTAATTACCGAGGGCGTCAGCCCGAGGTGATTGATTGAAAGTGTGACTGTATAGCTGCACATCCCGTGTGGAAGGGACATAACTAGCTTGTGTCATGGGATGGCAATTTTGTCATTGCTCCATTGTTCGCTGTTGCTGATGTTGCTGGTGACAGGAAATTGGTCTCATCAGTTAATTGAAAGGGTGATGCATCGTTCATGACTTGATTGCAAGTGTGCTGTATTGGTAATTGCAAGTGTGCTGTAGAGGTTTTATGAACTACTTTATTCCTTTGATCTTCCTGTCTACCATGACACAAATATTATAATGGCACAATAATAAACTTTGATTCTATACATTAGTAGATTTAAAAAGAAGCATTAACACTCAGTATGATCTGCACCAAATGAATACAGAATATGTTTTTGGGGCAAAGTGTTACTGTGCCAACCTTGCAAATTTATGTATGTACCTGTAGTTATTTACGTATATATGTGAATTGAACACACTTGTGCAGAAATTTTGTACACCTTTTAATGTCATTTCATTTGGTATAATTCATATAAAACTAACTATTACTTTACAGATATAGGAATCCATGCACTTGCATAGTAGAATTTGAGACAATGGCATGTTATTAGTACAAGAATACATAAAACGTACAGATGTAATATATGCAGGCATGAAAGGTTAGGGCTGATCTTAAATCTCAATACGATACATGTACGTACAAGAGAAGAGTAATTGAAACAAAATCAAAAATGTACATTGTTTGTGCTAGCTACAAACATACTTACTTCTTCAGGTTCCAATTCAGAGTACTTGGTAAGAGTCCTCTGCAAAACACATAACACATCACATATAAACAATTCATCATTGAGTAAGATAAAGATTGAGTGCAAACCCCTTCTCCTTTTGGAATATAATATCTGTCAACTTTTTCATATTGTTTAGCCTATATTTGGAAAGGATAAAAAAATAATGAATGGATTGGAAATAAGGCCATCAAATGTCATACCTTAGAATGCCCTTCAGCTAGACGGTACAATTCTTTCTTATGAGCTCTCTCTCTCTTTTCCTTTTCAGTCAATCTGAAGTAAAGTACCATTCAATCATATGATGAGATGAATAGGTTGGCTGGTATTACTACAACCTACAGTTCAGGAGAGTGCTCATACTAACTAGACTGTTACATTGCACTAGTGTTGGGTGATATCCTAAATCTCACATATGATAACTGTCTACTGTAGTGCTGCGTGCCACACTATATCGATATGTGGACATGACACAATATGATATGCACAACATGAGCAATAGACTGTAAGCCCTATATCAAGGTGGTACATACGTAATTTATTGCATCCTGGTTGGGTAATTGGTAGTCTACTTTTACCCTTTGTGTGGACAAAGGAAAAGTAGGGTCTAGCAACTATTGCACTTTTAACACCTCGACCAATCACTACTCAGGGGCATTAATGCACCATACAATAATCAATAGTTATTAGACCCTACTTTCCTTCGCCCATGTGAAGGATATACATAGGCGCTAGCAGCTAGACTAGGCAATATTGTAGTGTCCAAAATTTCACAAGACGTAAATTTCACAGTTCACTGGATTTGGGACATTTTGTGATTTCATTTTTGCGAATGGCAAGTTTTATTCATTGTTAGCACTTCCCAGGACGCTTTCACATTATACTAGGTGACGAAACAGTACGATGTTATTGTAGTCAAGACAAGGTTCTGGTGTTTCTGATATTCTACCATAGTAAGGCCCTCGGTTCTTGGAATTTCTCATGAGTTCTGCGTTAATTTCTCTTCAAGCGGCATGAACAGCAGCTTGGGAGAGAGTTGAGCAATGTGCTTTGACTTCAGAATAAAAATGCCTGGAATATTCCTTGATTTTCTAGGACATCTTGGCGAGCTTCAACTACGGGTTGCTGTCAATTTTAATGATGAACAAGTGAAAATCACGCTTTGATACAATGGCAGCCATTTTATACTTACCCAAATTTCATGAATGAATTTTCTCAAGCCCGACCTTTGTCACAAAATTTGCAAAAATTACATCCCACGAAAATTTCAGACGCTATGGCAGATTGAAATCATGCAGAGTGTGCGCGCATCAGCACCGGAGCATAGATCACTGATGTGTGCATGCGAAACAGCAAAGTTTACAAGACACGTTTCATTGTAATGATTAATCAGTTGAGAGCTAGGCAGGATATTAGTAAACACTTTCTACTGTGAAAGATATTTATATTGGACTATGCATACATACTGAGCAAAATTGGTCTGTGCCAGGACAGAGATTAGCTGTATCCTACCTAGACGTACTGCAGCTGTAATCATTTTTACCACATTTTAAAAAAATGCCTGACATAGACCTCTGTGACATGTGACATAGCACAACCACATAGTGGCAGCACTAGTCTGTTGTGAATACTGCAATTATCACAATTATTGAAAACATGGTGGACAACAGGAAGTTATGTGATAACTCAAGTAAATCTAGTAGGGCATGATGATATTTATAATTGTTTGTGTTAAAAATCATGATAAATGCGATAATTGAATATTGCTAAACACTATATTGCCCAGTGATATTCAGTTGGAAATACATTACACAGTATTTCCTGTAAGCAGCATACTACATACTACATTGACCAAAGTTACTACAATTCTCTAGCTATTTCCATGCCACCACACTAACTGTAAACATTCAAGGAGATCCATGCATTGCACACACATACGTACATACGTATTGAGCACACAAAAACACACCTTACATCACCATCACCAAATAGGAATTCTTCATCCGCAATATCATCCTGCAGTTCCTGCATCTTATCTACTGTCCTTTTCTCAAGATATTCATATCGTGACTTCTTTCTCAGTTCAGGGACAAGAGCTTTTTGATCCTTTTTTTCCAATTGCAGTCTCTTATTTGCTTCTTCATAAGCCTAAATCAGGATCAACTATAGCAAATCAAGCTATATATGTACAAACAGTATACACCGTAAGAAACCTTTTTGTTGGAGCGTTCTACTACATTTCGCGTTTTACTTTTGTCTCTCTCTTTCAACCTTTCAACAAATGCATCACGTTCTTCAATATCTTTCACTCTTGATTCTTCTTTCCAACTATCACTGTCTACTTGGCCTGATTTTGAAGATGACTTTCTTAACAGTACACTTACATCCTCATCATCTTCGATAGTTTCAAGGTTACGAGCACGTATGTTTCTTTTCTTCTTTGGAGGAGCCTTAGTGCAAACATGCATATATGCTATGTTACATAGTTATAATACACTGATACAAACTATAATAAGGTATAACAAAGGCGATCTAGAATGGGAAATATTTGAACAGTCTACGTATAGGTAATAATCTAATGAAAGCTACTTTTTGTGATTGCTAAACATTTCTATTGAAAGTGAATTCTAAATACAAGGTGATTTCAATGCAGAAAAACCCATGTTATTGTTATTTCTTAGAAGAGACAAATGTCCACTCTTTAAAATGCTTTCCGCCCCTTTAAAAATACATATGCCAGCAATGCAATATCTCATATATAAACTATACATCCATCCAGTGTATAAAACACTTAAATTACTGGAATACAAGTTTCTCGTTTACTATTGTTAAGCCTTGGAAACTTAAAAGTGAATAGACAAATAGAATACTTAATATACAATTTAAGTTATCTACGTTATGCGGAACATTACCTTCGATTTTGATACAGTTCGATGATCTAAATCTTCGTCTGAATCTGAATCTACCCATTGATACTGAGAAGGACGCTGTTCGCCACCAGACTTTATTGGCAAATTCGAAACTGTCCTGCTGTCTCGTGATATATGAGGAACCTTATCGTAGAGATCGTTAGCAAAGGTATCGACTTTATCACCATCGGACAATCCCAGATTCTTGTGGATGTTTTCTACGAGAGAACCAACACTGGGAGCTTTGGCTGCTAAATTGATCACGAAATCGACTGTATTTCCATCTGAAAGTCCGACGAGGCGGTGTAAATGATCGGAAACCCATTCTTTCAGCGATGACATCTCTATGTACATACATAAACGAAATACTCCGGCCAAAACTATTTATAAGCAGGACAACGCCATCTTCCTCGGTACTGCTGTTGATTAGTCTGGCGTAGCCGACCTTTGATCCGCCATTTTATTTCGATTCTCATACGCCCTGACTGTGTACACAATAGATTTTATGCATAATAATGCACATGCCTAGATTATATAGGGGGAGCCTCAGTGAGAGTTCTCAGCCGGTGAATGGGCAAGGGGGACAAGGGAGGGGGTCTGTTGCAAGAGGATGGATGATGGGGTTTTGTTTGGTGAGAATGGTGATATCAATGGTGGAGATTTAGACATGGAATCTGTTGGGAAATTATCAATGATGTGCTGGAATGTATGTGGGTGGTCTAATCTGAGTATGGGAGAGCTATAATTGGGGAGATGTGTTGGTGAACAATGCGAGGGCTTTGGTCTTGAAGCAATACCAACCTAAGATCGTTGGTGTTGTTGAGAGCTGGGTTACATAAGAATGAAGAATTGGTTTTTGAGGGGTATAAGTGGTTTGGGAACAATAGAAAAATCACCCACAGGAAAGCAGTGTGTACGTGTGGTGGTGTGGGTGTTCTTGTGAAGGAGCCCCTATTGAGATTTTGGTCATGTGAGATGTTTGATGATGAGGTTGAAGACTTTTTATGGGTAAAATTTTCGAGTGTGGTTAGTGAGTTGGCGTTACTGCTTGCTGTATATATGTTACATCCCTCCTATCTCATCAGGGAGAGAGGTGTGCAATGAAGAGAGGTGGTTGCAGTTGTCTGCATGAACAAGTTAGCAAGTATGCCTGTCTTGGTACTGTCATTCTTTGTGGTGATGTTAATGCTAGATGTGGCAGCATTGATGAAGCTGAAGGTGTAGACTGTAGGGTCTCAGAAGACCATCTGATAAATGAGCAGGGTAGAATGATGATGGATTAGACTAGGTCACTTGGTCTGTGTGTGGTGAATGGAAGAGTTGGGAGTGGTGACTTCACTTGTGTCACATCAAAGGGGTCTTCAGTGGTAGATTATTGCCTGGTGTTTAAGGATGACCTTGAGGTTATTTCTGACTTTAAGGTGGTGTCCATGACTGATTTTGTAGATAGGTTCCAATTCACCCACGCTTAACACTTCTTGTTAGGGAATGGGTCTAGCTATGCCAGACTACATTGGAACTAGTACATTACTACTGGTTCCAATTCATACTTATCGTGTCTGCATACTACATAGGAAATTGCATGACCACTAGCAGTAGGAATGTCACCACGGCTCTGTGGCATGAAGGTCAGCATAGATGATCCAACACGGTGTTAGAGTATCTATGATGTAAGTCACCAGTAAATATTCTGCTGTCCACCTTACAATATTAACACATTCTCAATTGTGACATGTACGCATGTATTAGTATAGAAGACAGACCCCTCCAGTAGCAGGAAGTCCTTGTCATTTGAGTTTAATTTTGGGAAGAGAGGGTGCGTAATGTATATGTCAGGATACACCTCAATCTTTCCCTGCTTTCGCACCTGCAAGAATGCACTGAGGTGGTTCTATGTAGTCTCAGAGGCCAGACCCTTACTGCAGCCTCTATGCTTTGAATGATTGCCATCAACCTCTTGGTCTGAGACCCACCTGGTACTTTTGTTTTCACATATATACCTAGCAAATAATTCAAACTCAAACACTGTGTTTCCTGTATGTGTAAAACAGGTTATTACACGCAGGAAAACACATGAATACAAGTTTACTGATCTCTCTCAGTTCAGTCTGGCTACACAAGGCTATGCATGTGGCTGTAATGTGACTGGGTGGCTTCATGCTGTGGGTGTGTCTATTTATAACTGGCATGCAGAAATTAAGTTTGTCACATGTGGCTATATTTTTTTTAGACCAAGACTAATCCCTCATACTGACAATGCTAATGGTATTTGCAGGTGTGGTTTGCCACTCTTGCATAATGTGCTATTATTGGTTGAAGTGGCTAGTATACCTGACTGTGCACAATGATGTAATCTAGCTAATATGGACACTGGACAAGTGTGGGTAAGACCTTCAAACCTCATATTATGCTCCTTGGTGGGAGGTGAATGTACCATTTGTGTTACATTTCAGATGATAAAGCAGACCACAAGAATGCCTGCCGTGTTTCAACAGCAATTTTCACAAGGTTTTATTTTGATGTTTTCATGTTGTGGTTTTATACTTTGTATCGTAACATCAAATTTTCAAGTTACGCCAAGCACTGCAATGCGCCTAGTGTGAAAATCGGGAATTTTAAACTGCAGAATGGTTGGCTCTCAACAAGATGGCTAGTTTTCTTCATTAAAAATTTCACACCAATATGTATGTAGGTGGTTTGGTAGATTGTGTGATGTTATAACAATGAATTCACATGTGTATGTGCATGCGAAAAGGGCCCTTAGAGATTTTTTTAGTCGAATGCGCGTTTTTGGTATTGTTCGATAGCCTATTCCATACTGCAGACGATGGCGCTATTGTTCCGTCCCAAGTTGACTCCGACCCCTTTTAAGCACCCGTAATAAACGCCTGTCCCAAGTTGGCACCGGGAATTACATAAGTGATCGACCGAGTAGTATACGAATAGCGAATTGCATGCTGTCACGACAAGAAATGAACACCTAGCAAACAATTATGTCTAGGTTCTGATACAGAATGATTTTTATTATTTAGATGAGGATTAAGTAGCCAAAAATTCTGATTGTATATACAGTACTCTGTATAGTACTTTAGAGTCCACAGCGCGTTCCATTTAGCTCGCCACTTATTATATAGTAGGTATTAGACGGAGCAATATTTTTTTCCTATTTCCAAAATATTACAACGCAGTATAAGCTATACATTGGAAAAAATTAAAAAATAGTTATAATGTCTACTTACAATTAAGGAATACAAATATCTTTCTTGAAAAGAAACATCTCATGATCTTTTTCTATGTAGGAAAGGAAAACACATCATGAGTAAACAAGTGAACTTGCATGGGACAACAAGCAGACTTTATAAGGATATGAAGTAGTGTATAGGTATGAATAACCCTAACAAAAGAATCAACTTGGTACAGGAGTGCACTCCAACAAAGAAGTCAACTTGGGATAAGGAGTACACTCCAATGAAGGAGTCAACTTGGTACAGGGGTGCACTCCAATGAAGGAGTCAACTTGGAACAAGGAGTACACTCCTTGATACAAGGAGCTAGTGCATGCTAATGAAGGAGTCAACTTGGGACAATAGGTCCCAAGTTGACTCCTTTGTTGGACTCCTTACCAGACCCTTTCACCAATAGAAATGTATGAAGTAATGTTTTGGATGCCTATTTGAAACCTGATAAAATGACTGTCAAGTACAACAAAAAAGAAGACAAGAACGGAAACCCTACCAGTCAAGACAGCAGTAACAGTGAGGGTGCCCAGAAAGCTACGTGCATCTGTAGATGTGCAAAGAGTCCCGGGAGTTATAGCGCATGTATCCAACCATAAACAGCCTCAATATCAGATGTTGACATCATATGGCTTATTAAGGATGTGCTGATGGCTTTGGATGTGAATGAGACTAAGAGTTTGTGGGTACCATGACCAGCAAATTGGACATTAGTACCTGTGAAAGTAGTTCTGGACCACAAATACCCCCCACAAAGCCAGTGAAAAACACAATCACAGTGACCAATGTAAGGCAGCTATAAAGTACAGTGTATGTATACTATTTCAACATACATACTTCAATGAATACATAACAGGTGATTATTACAGCATATTACAATGATGCCATGCTATTGAAGGTGAACCATTTTCTCAGTACACTCTGCAACTTATATACGAAAACATAATGTACATCTATTGCAAATGATGCCATACTACAGGGGAATAGCTCAGAGCAAATGTTGACTACAACTCTGTACCCGTACATCATAAAAAGCAAGGACATCTATTGAGAGGAAGTATGACGTCTATGGAGAGGAAATATGCGTACCTGTACTGACAAAGGACCAGGTTGATAGTTATTTTGCATAGCTCCACAATCACTAGACAATGAGTGAGTTTTGTACATGACACAGTTCTCTACCTTTGTATATGGTGAAATGTAACTTTTGAAGAGAACTGTGATGTTCACTCGAGAGAGTGGTCAAGGTGTTGAAGGAGCATGAGGTACATACTTTATACATAGCTATATGCCACATATTATTAGCATGTACCTGATCCTATTGTAAAAGTTAATGTAGTTAGTAAATTCTCACTGATTACACCATGTAGCAAGACTTTACCTACTTGCGCCTTGGGGCTAATATGGAGGAAGGAGGAAGCCGATTCAAACTCGTAAAGCACTTTCCTTTGCAGGGACAAAACTTACCATCTGACCTTCGTGTACCCTAGTCTGGCGTAGCCGACCCTTGATCCGCCATTTTATTTTGTTGGGGCGGAGAAAGGGTCTGGTCTGGTCTAGTCTAACTAGTTAGGCTAGGTCTGGTCTGGAACCTATTTCTGTACCGGGAGGCGGAGTCGACGATGACAAATCGTAAATTTATCGCACATTATCGCATATCCTAAGGGGGTATTTTCACTCATGCACAACGGTTGGCGAAGGATGCGTTGTCTTCGGCAGAGTCCTGTTGGCCTTGCGCAGCAATTACAATTCCAAAATATAGAAGAATTTTGCATTCTGAAGCAAACAGCCATATGTTTTTGAGATTTGTTGCAAAAGGGAGACCGCTACCCCCCGATTTGACACTGAGAGATAGATAGAGCCGACCGAATTTACGTAAACGGGTGGTTTTCACGGATTTAGACAGTCAACGATAGCCAAACTACACTTCTATACTGGAATAGAGAGATCAGAAATATAGTCAAGTGATGACATGGCTTCGATGTAGATTATCATTCAGCCTTTTAAGATCGGCAATCACAGCAATAAGAGGATCCAGAACAAGTGCTACACGAAGAGTGAACACTGATCAAATTGATCTGGCCATAGCTGAGGGTCGTATACCCTCAGCATGAATGACTAGTTTTAGATTATGATTTTCACGTGATTATAGTGTATGTCTATTTAATCAAAAGCCTCACAAACCATACATGTTAATTTCTCGTACAATTATCCCATTATTTGATTTCTATTTCACCATTTTACAAAGTAATTGTGATATAATACTTCTATACTGGAAATGAGCCATCATTAGTCGTTCACGTTTTTATGCGTCTAAAAGGCGTTCTGCAATCTGATTGGGCGCACGAATTCCTGCGCCGTGGCACAGAAATAGGTTCCAGACCAGACCAGACCCTAGTCTGGCGTAGCCGACCCTTTCTCCGCCTTGCCTCCAAGTGGGATAAGCCTTACTCATCAACACTCCATTGGTTACGTTGCCGTGTAACTTTCTCCCTGTTGAGATCAGCCATTTGCTGCATTAGGGGAGCGCGCTCCAGCTGTGGCCATACACTGAATTGGACAACATCCGGCCATTGATCTGGCAATTGCTGAATCACAGTGAATGTATTAATGTGATGCCCGTTAATTTAACATAAAGTTAATCTTATTGTTTATGCTTTAATCCCACACTATTATGGTAAAAAAAAATTAAAAAAAATAATAAATAAAATAAAATAAAATGGCGGATCAAGGGTCGGCTACGCCGTTTGCGCAATTCCTGGTGTCAACGTGGAACAGGCGTTTATTACGGGCGCTTTAAACGTAGAGGTCGTTTATATAAACGCATACCCTACGGATACGGAGTAGCAAACTCGCGTGCGAGCGACCGGCTTCTGGAGCTCGAGTATAAAAGGGGGGGTGGTCACACTATCTAAAAGTTAATTGAGCGCGAGTTTCAAAAAGTCGAGAAGAAGCTCTCCGAGGAGGGCTTCTTTTTGGCCTTTTTCATACGTGATAATTGATCGAAACAATGGAACAAAGCACAATAGAAACATATGACACACATATATCAGTTTTATTGTATTTTCTTTGACGATTTCAACGATGGCGAGTGGTGGTATTTCTGGTGGTGTACCTCCTTCTAGCGCTGAATGAACAGCTTCCATGTCCGCATCGTTATCCATCCTTACGGTGAAACGGGGTTTCTTAGCAGGTCCAGCCATTGTAATCAAAAAATCTTTAATTCTTAAGTTTCTCTGAAACAATCTAGGTTAAAAGTGACACCTTAGCGCCGAACTGCTTCATATAAGTCGTTCCTGGTGTCAATAAAGCTTCGCACTTGTAGAAAAGTGCTAATTTAGAAGAAATGCACAGCCTCTTCGGCGAAACTCGCACAGCATGCGTACGTATCTCGAAACAATCAACACTATATGTGATTATGTAGCCATTTTGTATATATTTAGTCGTGTTTATTTGTATTGTGGTACATGTATTGATTATATGATGTATATAGAGCTTCGTACGGCGTACAACACGAAACAATTTGTACTAATCTTCTATAATTCGAATGCATAAGGCAGCCATTTTGTTCCGTAAACTCCGTAAACGTGTGGCCACCCCCCTTTTTATACGCAACCTCTACGTTTAAAGGTGTCGGAGTCAACTTGGGACGGAACAGCTATCATTTAGATCATACGAGCGACTATTTATGCGCTACAGGTCTTTGTTTGAGTCCCTCCGCGCAACATTATATAACGGATAACAGGCTCATTTCCGGTTTTGGAAGATGTCATACCATACTGACCAATGGAAAATCATGACGTCATTCAAGGCGAATCCGCATTCAAGATGGAACCGCATAACTCTGTATAATTTGAAATGGCGACTTTGAACGTTTGACGAAAATGCTTCGTTCTCGAAAAGTACGGATCGTATCGACACGACGCTTTCAGAACTTATTCTTTATCATTATAAGAGAAATTTTGTCGAATAAAACGAAAACAGAAATTTTTGTGTTATTTGGCTGTTTTGATTCATTCTGAACATTTTGATAACAATGGCTAAGAGCCCTTTTCGCTTGCACGCTCACATGTGTTACTTATTAGTTGAAGTACATCAGATGTCCTGTTTGTGGTGGTTACTCCGCGCCTTACAAAGAGCGATAGCACACAAGAGAACTTGCGGGGAACGCGCCCAACCAGGGTTCGTTCACTCCAACAGGGAACAGGTCTTTCCTGTTGTGTGGTTAGCACCTGGTCGCTGCTGCCGCTTCAAATACTCCGATAAACGTGGTATCGATCCGCGAATGCAATTCCGAAACTCGAGCCTACGAGACACTGCTGGATTCCTTTCCCAACGAACAACAAAGAACCGAACTTGAACACACGGCGCGCTGAGCTAACACGTGAAAATGGGTAACTAGTTTACATCGTTTTGTGCCTACCTACCTAGCTCATCTACTCATTAAAGGCCTAGAAGGCGTTAAAGTTCGCGAATGATGTTGGAGTCGCGAAATTAAAAACGCGAAAGTCTCAAATCCGCCGATTCGCGAAAATTACATCCCGCGAAAATTTCAGCCATTAGGGTATGTAAGCCCTGTGTATTATTATGTACATCAGAGCCTGCTGAGCTGCTGGAGCCACTTTGGTTCAGCATGGATCATTTTCCTTCTCTGTAGAATCATTTTACATATACTGATCACGGTTGCCAATCCGATCACCGCAAATTTGATTCCTCTGGCAATCCACATATGGTGGCTCATTCGATCCACTACAAGCTATCATGTTCTCTTTACGGACATACGTATATATACGACAGTTTCATTTGGAGTATGAGGACAAGGAGGCATTTGTCTTCTTTTGGAAAGTTTTGAAGGTTTCACCCCACTCATTGATATAACATTATCGAATTCAGTGTGTACCCAGCCCCACATCTGTCCGCCATTTTATTTGGGTGCAAAATTGGGCTGGGGACTATCTGCAAAACCCTTGGCTTTTGATTGTGCAATATCACATGTATTCTGCATGACTAACCTGGCTGACCCGAAATGGTTTGTCCGAAGCTGAAATGTTGGCACAGAGCAATAATTGCTTTTTCTGCCCTGATACAACCCAAAAGGGACAGCGCTACACTGTCAATTCCCTCCTCCTCAGCATCAACATTTCTTCATTAATAATGCTGCTACACCCAAATAAAATAGTGGGTTGATGTGGGGCTGGGTAAGAGACTAGGATCAAGTGTGACATTATGTGACTATTGTGCAAGAAATATGGTTTCTACAATCTGATCAGCCCCTACCAAATCCAGGAAAATTGCCAAGGATTTTGCAAATAGTCCCCAGACCGACTTTTCCACCCAAGTAAAATGGCTGGTAGATGTGGAGCTGAGTACGATACTATTGTGAACTATACAATCATCCCATACTCTGGACATGATGAAATATTTTGAGCTGTAAGAGTGAAAGGACACCTTGAGGTGACTATATGGATGGTTTTGTATGGTAAAAGTTGGGAATTTCCCTATTTCCTCATGCTACTTATCTGTTCTGTGAGTGTTTTGACATGTGGATATCATGAAACCTTATTGCTTATTCATTTGTTTGTATTATTGCATTAATTATTCGGCTTCTTTCACCTGTAACATTTGTCGATGTTGTCTGAATTTCTATGGTCTTTCCCACTCAGTGCAAGCTATGCAGTGCATATGTATTTTGTTTTCTCTTCCAACTTGCATCCAGTGCTTTCACTGGTTGCTGTTGCCTGTCGGAATGAAAGTGTTCTGTCCACTTGTTATATCACTGTCTCATGTGGGGACCTGGTGCATGCACCTGACCAATAACAACTCATCTCACTGTCAGGTTTCATGTCTCTGATTTCAATTAGCATTAACCCACTTACGCAGATCTTGCTGTTTGTACAAGATGATGTAATTTTCCAACAAATAACTACCCCCATTATAAATTATGTATATTACATCAGTCACTGTTATGTGCGTGTACTAATTCTACTCACGAGTTTTACTTTCTATGATTGGGAGATATATTGTAATCCTATCATCTCTTTGTTGTTATACTGTCTCATGATCAGTAATGCTTGACATGTATGTATACACTGGTCTACACACATGTCATACTAGTCGCACATCCTTGCATGTATGTATGGGCCACACACACACAGACACACACACACACACACACACACACACACACACACACACACACACACACACACACACACAGACACACACACACACACACACACACAGACACACACACACACACACACACACACACACACACACACACACACACACACACACACACACACATTACATGCCCGCACACACACACACGCACACACACACATGCACACAGTGCACGAATGTATAATACACTTGTACTGTACATTCATATGACATATGTATGACATTGTATGTATGCATAACAATTGCCACAATTCTATTATCAAGCAGCTGTTACTATGCATGTACAGATTCCACCTATATTAATCCATGCATTTAGAGCAATTCATATAGTGCTGATCGTGCTGTCTAGAAAGAATAGGTTCGAGTTCACCGGAATGTGAACGAAGCCCGCTAATAATTGGCAAGATCTACAGCTTCCACTTATGTACTACCCAGTGTACTGTATGTGGTCCATTGCCCAAGTTCTTAGATCTGAATTATGTTTGATTTTAGTGGTTGTTGACAGCTGACTGCATGGCTATGCCTACAGTGCAGTTGTGTACCATGCACTTCAGAACTGTATACACAAATACTTCTTATATTAGCTATTCAATTTGGTAAACACGGTGCATGTAATACAATTTGTATACTGATCCTGCCTGTGTGTTTCATTGAAAGAATCTTTATTTGTGAAATACGTACGTATGTATATTTATATACGTATGCACGTATGTGTCACACCCACATACACACATGCATGCACGTACACACACACACACACACACACACACACACACACACACACACACACACACACACACACACACACACACACACAATACACATACATATGTACATGTGTACACACCTACATATGCAGGTACGTATCATGGGTATGTTTGGGTTGTATTTGTGGTTTCAAGTTGTCCCCTAAAAACAGGCCCGGAGGAAGCATTATTCAACTGGTCTGGCCAATTTGTTCAGTATCTATATGATATACATACCGTACGTAGATGATTGCGATTGATATATATTGCTGGTACTTCTACATACAATGCAGCTCTATTCTTCGTCGTACTCAATTAAACTAGCCGAATCAAACTCAATGATAATCTTCATTCCCCTCTGCTAAAACACCCTCAATAATGTGTATCCAAATTGGGTGTAACATGCAGTTGTATCTTTGGGTACATACAGAAATTCAATTCATCACAATAATGTTGTCAAATGTGTACTTGTGTGTGACTGTGAATATAGTACAGTACCTGCATTTGTGTGAAAATCAATTTCCAATCTCCAACATTTGTGGTGGATGGGTGTACATATGGTGTGTATAAAGGTATGTACATTTGCAGTACGTACATACTGATCTGATGTATGTACGGTATGTTTACACTGTGGACCCACCTACATACATATGCAGATACGTAGAAAGAGTCAATCTGTATCCAGGTGGTCTTCAGTTATACTTAAAATCCTTCCATGTAATGATACGTATATGAATGTAGTATATTTGAAGTTCAGATAGTGAACCCTTAGGGCAGCTCCATGGTCTTCACTGGAGCTTAGAGGTAGATGTTAGCATATACAGTATGTCATACAAACGTACATATGTATGTTTATTTGTGGTACAGATCTTCCCGTACACACATATGACACACACATGTACACGTACACACACACACACACACACGACACCACACACGTACACACACACACACGTACACAAGTACTCGCACACATGACACCACACACGTACACACACACACACACACATACACACATGTACACACACACACACACACACACACACACACACACACACACACACACACACAACACACACACACACACACACACACACACACACACACACACAACACCACACATGTACACACACATACACAAGTACTCACACACATGACACCACACATGTACACACACGCACGCACACACACACACACACACACACACACACACACACACACACACACACACACACACGTACACAAGTACTCACACCCACCCACGACATCACACAGTTGGAGCTTGAATTAGGTGACCATACCCATAAAGCATTTATCTCGGTATCATTCTGTTGGAGAGTGATCCTCACACTTTTGTCAGTTAACCCCTCTGCAGCCCGAGGGGTACTTATTATCTGAAGTACATGTAATCCTAATTTGATGGGTGAATATAAAGAGTTGGTTGTATTGAAAAGACATTAACTAGGTTGAAGTACCCCACATAAAATTGCACATGTTCACAATATGTATGGGTGCATGTAGGTATATACATTTGAACATGTTTTATGAGCAACTAGTATACTATATGGTAAATGTTACAAATTTAAATGTATATTATGGACACTTGCAATTGCTGATATTGTACAATATCATAATAACATATCAAAGCGGCAGCAATCAAAGATACAGGCCACACAAATGAATGTATTGAGGAGGATTGAAGGAGTGAGTAGATTAGATAGGTTAGGAATGAAGATGTTAGGGAGAAGCTATGACAGGAAGGTGTTCTGGATATGGTGAAGAGCAGACAGGAGAAGTGGAAGATTAGAATGGAGGAGATGAGCCTGGAGAGAATAACCAAGAAGATTTTGTAGGAGAGATGGAGGGAAAAGACCAAAAGGAAGACCTAGATTGAAGTGGACTAACCGTTTTAAATAATCGTATAGATAGGCATTGTACGTATTATCCTTACTTATCCGAACAGAAATGATCAAACAGAGGGATGGTATGTTGGTGGCATTTATTGATTTTTCAAAGGCGCATGACAAAGTGGATCGGGAGAAGTTGTGGTCTCGTCTCCAGAGTGTGGGGGTGGAGGGAAGGTTTTTAAGGTTTCTACAGGCTTTGTATGAAGGGAGTGTGTGTAAGGTGAAGGTAGATGGGTAGATTAGTGATGATTTTAAGGTCAATGCTGGGTTGCGGCAAGGATGTGTGCTGTTGCCTTTACTGTTTTCGTTATATATCAACGGAGTGGTGAAGAAGCTGAAGGAGGAGAAGTGTGGGGTAGTGTGTAGTACTAGTGATGAGGTTGTCCCTGGTCTGTTGTTTACTGATGACACATGCTTACTAGCTTCAGATGAATTAGAGTTGAGAAAGAGTTTGGATGTGTTGATAGAGTGGTGTAAGGAGTGGGGAGTACTAATCAATGCGGCCAAGTCAGGAGTTATGCATGTCCGAAATAAGAAGGTAAAAAGGTGTGATGTGTTATATGACATAGATGGCAAGACAATCCCTATGGTTACTTCCTACAAATACTTGGGCTGTGTCATTGATGAGCACCTAGATCTGAAGGAAATGATAGAGGATAGGGCAGAGGCAGGGAGAAGAGCACTGGGGGCTTGTTTTTCTAGGTGCCGGGAGGGGATTGGAGATATGACAGTTGGGATAGCTCGGAAGTTGATGGGGTCGCTGGTGGAGTCTACCTTGAAGTATGGAGCGGAAATATGGGGTGCAGCAGACACTTAGAAGCTATTGAGAAGGTCCAGCTACATGCCCTCTGTATGTTTTTTGGAGTTGGCACACTTCACCCCAAGACTTCCTTATGGTTTGAGATGCAGATGTTGCCATTGGTGTGGGAGGCAAAGATGCAGTGCGTCCGATTCTGGCTGAAGGTGTTGAGCGCTAAGGAGTATGAGGGGAGGTTGTTGAAGAAGATAGTTAGTCAGGCTGTGGAGTGTGGCAAGGGGGGTTGGTTGAAGAACATGGCTAGGTGTACTGATGACTTTGGGTGGAGTGGTATGGAAGTGGATGCTGTGAGGAGCCTATCAGACTTAGAGATTCGGAGATGTTAGTGAGTTCTGCATGGAGGAATGTTGCATCAGTGATGAATAAAGACATGGAAGAGAAACCCAAACTGAGGATACTCAAGGAGATTGCTGACCTGAAGCTGGAATCGAGATGTGCACTAGTGAAAAAGAAAAGAGAGAGGTTGATGTTGATGAAGTTGAGAGGAGGAACAGCAGCATTCCAGGTTGAGGTTGGGAGATGGAGAGGGGTGAAAAGAAATGAGAGAATATGCAAAGAGTATCAGAGTGGGGAGGTAGATGTATGCCACTGGCTGCTACGATGTCCTGCCTGGGACCATATCAGACAGCTGCTGTTTACAGCACAAGCATTGAGAGACTTACCCGAAGGGGCAACTCTGGAGCAACAGGCAGCGGTTATTCTATCTATTGCATGTTCAAATAACAGTATTAGATGATGTATTAGCTCTATGTGGTATGCCCGTTTTAAGTTGTAATGTTCATAACCTATTTCTTATTAATATATTTATTGTTTCTTATGTATGATAATCCAGTTATCATTGTATCTTGTGGAGTGCTACATTGCACCCCTCCGTGTCCTAGCACCTTATGGTGTGGTGCACTTTAATAATATTGATTGATTGATTGATTGATATAACCTGCTTTGTGCTTTTTAAGAGATGACCTCCAGTATTGGAGAAACATCCATTAAGTAATGATGATGACAATAGCATATCACCCTTCACTGCATAGTGTGAACTGTAGTGAGAACACCACGCCTGTAGTACAGTACAATATAACTATGAGCTGCACTGTTACGTATATATAGTGAACTGCATTATTATATATACGTACCCCCCTATATCACAAACTCATGAAATGAAAGATCTGTGTTATAGTGAAACTACGTACTACACTCAACATTTCAGTGGAGACAAAACTGTCCAAAGAGAGAGAGGGAGAGAGTGTCTCATAGATTGAATATGAAATGCCTGCTTGTCCTCAGCATTGAAGTGTGTAGGTGTGTCCTCAGATGCCTTGCAATTGTGATAACGTAATTGCCAAGTGGGGGTGTTGAACTAATGCATATAATAATACATATACTAATACATATTCGTGGTGTTATAATACTCCTTGAAATGTTTGTCTGGACACACTGCCCAGTGAATATCACCCATATTCATGGCATGAGGCATACTAGTCACGCACGGTTGTAGTTGAAGATGGTGAGGTTATGTATACCACACGTGCACATGTACACACACATATGCAGGAAATATGTACAGTACAGACCACATTAGCTAGACCAGACCCTGTAATGCAGGCATCCATTATGCACTTCTTTGATACTTGATGTCAAACTCAGACTATAACACTATGCTTTAGGTGGACAATCACCTAATCCACAGCCAATTATATTACAATTTTCTATAAAGAAAAGATTATGCACCTGATTATGGCCAAATTGGAAGCGTAGGCATGATCAATGACATAATCGAGAGTATATCGATTATGTCATTGTAACTTTGCAAACGATATATCGTTTGCAAAGTTACGAATGGGCCAATGGCATTGTTCCAGCTTTCCAGCTTCTCCAAGCAGTTCCCCTCTTTGGAGATAACGGGCATTCAGTTGACAGGGAAGATTCTCGGGAAGGGATCGGACGCTAGCGTAAAAGAAGTCAACTGGGTTGGCACCTTGTGCGCAGCAAAACAACTCCATGCACGAAATCCTCCTCGAAGATCACTCTTCCGACGGAGCCAAGCGGTTCGTTGATAATTTCCAGAAGGAATGCATGACGTGGTCGAAACTAATCCACCCTAATATCGTTCAGTTCCTCGGCGTGTACTTCTTGTCGGGCTCTCGTATCCCCACGTTGATCCTCGAGAAAATGAACACAAGCTTGCGTCACTATCTGGAGAACCACACCAAAGAAAAGTTCGTACTTCCCGACAAAATTTACATTCTTCGTCAAGTGGCTCAAGTTCTGAGCTACCTCCACAGTCGCAGTCCACCCCTTGTCCCCCACACCTAAGTCCGAACAACATCCTACTAAACGAGGTTTCCTTGCAAGCAAAAGTGACGGACTTTGGTATGACGCATGCCATGGATCCCTCCAAGAGTACCCGTAAATCTTCAGCTAAGGGTACTCAGGCCTTTATGCCTCCGGAGGCTCTTCACAGCCCTCCAAAGTATGATGAGAAGTTGGACGTGCTCTCTTACGGGAATGTGATTGTCACCACGGTGACCCATGACTGGCCCGAACCAGGTCCTCCAAACGAATATGAAGGTGACAAGTTGATCGGATTGACAGAATTTCAACGCCATGAGCAATATCTCAATCAGTTCAATCAGATAGAGAACAACCTGTTCCTACCAATCGTTAGTTGTTTAGAGAATTGTCCACACCAGCGTCCTTCCACTTTTGATCTTATGACCCAGATGAGAGAGATTGAGGGATCCCATCCTAGGGTGCCTGCAACCTCTTTAAATACAGCACCACTCAGTCAGGATCAAAACCATCTCCATCAAGAATTAGCCATCAAGGAGAACACAATACGTCAGAAAGATGCCCAGATCAAACTAGACTGCTCAGCTCCAGCGTAGAGATGCCCGGCTTAGACAACAGACTGCCCTGCTCAGACAGAAAGATGCCCATCTCATACAGAAAGATGCTGAAATTCAACATAAAGACGAAGAAAGTGGTCGTCAGTATGCAATACTGTTCCACGAAAACCAACAGCTTCAACAAGAACATGATCAACTTCGTCGTGAACGAGATCAACTTCAACAAGTAAGTAGTTGCCCATTGTCTGCTCAACCTGTGAGTTGTCAACATTAATTTTATTGCATCCTTTTTTTGAATTCATCGAACCATACATCACATCTCATTATCCCTTTTCTTCACTTAATGGTGTGTCTTACATAGTCCCACCCATTCTACCACAATCATAGTAACATTGCCACTGCTTGGTGAAATTGTAGCAAATTCTCCACTAACTACGTACATCACACTCTGCTTGAGAACACTTACGTATGTAAATGGATGTGCAGGCATACTAGGTTCCACAGTGTGTAACTACTACATGCAGTACGTTATCTGAAATGCAGATAAAACAGACATGGTTTGGACGGATATTGGAGTACCCATTCTCTGATAGTACTGTATGATTGGTACCGTACTCATATGAGTGAACACATGCATGCCGCACCACACGTCATGCATGCATAAACATGTACAAATACACTACACACACACACACACACACACACACACACACACACACACACACACACACACACACACACATACACACACACACACAGAGAGAGAGAGAGAGAGAGAGAGAGAGAGAGCTAGAGAGAGCGAGCTTTTAATTCATTACGAGAGCAAATTCACATGTAAATCAAGCTAACACTGAATTTTGTTCCAAAGCAATAGAAATTAGTGCACAAATTGTCTGTGACTGCAGTAGCTACATATGTATGAATTACATGCTACTGCACTTTGGTGATTCCTGCAACCATTGCCACTGTATAAGCTCAGGCTAGCCCCCACTGATGCTATTCAGCTGTCTAGTAGTATTATTTGTTTATTTCCTTCAGATCGTGAAGAAGCCACCAAGAAACTGGAAAAATATAAGGTGTCAGAAGATACTGAAATGTGGTGACCGGTGTTGGGCTGTAGCTACACAAGGGAACCACATTGCTGTCAGTGTTTCCAATAGTATCACATTATACGATAAGAATAGCAGCAAGCAAATTTATACCATTGGAAAGGATCAGCTGAGTGATTTTCTTCCTTGTGTCACATTCTATAACCAAGAATACATTTTAGTATCAGACTCTCACAATAGCAACATCAAAATGTTCACCATACAAGGACAACATGTACATACAATAGACCGAGGAAGCACCCCATTCAAACCAAGGGGTATCATATTGTATTGTTTGTGGACGTTGATCCCACAATCTACAACATGACAGAAGACAACATTGTGTTGAAAGTGACTGCATCTATTTTGAATGACTGTAAACTCGCATTCACCCAGCCACACATACAGGACCAAGGAATACAGTGGTCATAGTAAACATCTACGTAGCCATCTATCTGTGCTCACTCCTTATCATGTACAGAGTTTTTTTATGCAGCTCTGCTACACTACAAACATCACCAATGGACTACAGTAGCCGGTGCTATCAGCGCTTATAGTGCACGTGTGCATAGTGTGCATGACATACTTGACTACATGCAGTGGCCACATGGGGACACACTTTTACAACATACATACGTAGGTTCTGTGGCTACTGCCTTTTATGATACTGCATGTGCGTACCTTGACAACGTAGACCTTGTGACTTTATGCCCCACATGAAGTGGTTGCATATGTCGCACCAGGTGGGAGGGCCAAACGTCTTGACCTGTTCAAAGATGGTTAAACACAACATAACAGTATATACTACAGTGTACACATACGTACATCAGCACATGCATGTATGTATATCCATATGTACTTCACATATGTACACTGTATGTGTAAACGTGGTGATGAGTGAATGCGAGTTCCTGCAAGAAGTGTTACAAGTCATTCGAACCACTTTAAGTGTAGTGTGGGAATCAACTCAGAAGAGAAATTCAAGATGCCAATAACAGACACTTGATGGGAATCTTATAAAAGTGAAGTTCATCTCTCTTAAAACAAGACTTACATATGTCATAACACGAGCATTACACATACATATTTACATAAATGTATATGTTCGAAGCACAGAGTACTCAATTTTGACAATCACCTTGAACTGGTGTTCTTTTTCATACGTGAAATCCACTGCACTTGAGTTTCATTTAGAGACGACATCCTACAGGGATATTGACGAACAGATACGTACACATGTATGTATATAATTATTCATGTGCGTGTGTGTGTGCGTGTGTGTGTGCGTGTGTGTGTGTGTGCTTGCGTGTGCATGCGTGTGTGTGTGCATGTGCGCGCGTGTGTGTGTGCGCGTGTGTGTGTGTGTGTGTGTGCATGTGCTTGTATGTGTGCACTTAATTGTTAGTTGTATAACACACACACACCTTTTGCAAACCCTCTACAATTGGAGACAGTATGGAAGGTTCACTCATCACCACATCTGGTCTAGTCTCTTGCAAACTCTCAAGATCCTGTGGGAACGATGAAATTGTATACATACTAAGATAACATAAAACTGACATATGTGCATTCAAAGATCAAAGATAAGATGTCATGTAAACCCCTACAATTATAACTTAAGTAACAGATATTGTATTTCACAAAGGAAGTAACAAGGTGATTGAGTATAATCTAACCATTCTGTTGGTCAAGCTACAGACTGCATTGGTTTCTCTGGCCACCTGCAAGGACAAACACACAATTCAACTCACCAATAGGCATATGCACGTATATATCCACTACAAGAAGTATACTAAGCTACATACACATACAGGCATGTACGTACGTACATACGTACGTATTACATTTGTACATACAATTATCTAAGCACATAGATGAATACTTTCACACTACATCCTATATGTAGTTCATGCTTAAGGTACTCTACATGTGTGTATGGATACTGCATGTACTTTAACATACACAGGTAAGTGGGGGGTGGTTACAGCAATGGGTCGTAGCTTAGTGATACTGGTACTAGGTGTGGATAATGTAGTATGTATGTGCAGTACATAATATGTAGTCAAACGTTCTTCGTACAGGAATTATGCACCTCCAAAGGGTACACCTAATTCCAGGTACCAATACAGGCTGACATAGTGTACTAATCAGGTGTATGCACTAATCAGGGTACAAACGTACTAACCAGGTTGCATTGTAACTTCAAATAAGTGCAACACATTTCCAGTATTGTAGAAGTGGAATAACAGACTGACATATACAGTATGCCTCATACATGTGCACTGTAAGTAACCCTATTAATTTCTGCATTACACCATAGTTATGGTGATAGTAACAAAGGATATTCAGTATTGAAGGATTCTGTCAGCTGAGTATGGTATGTATATAGTACACAGGGTATGTACTGTATTACAGTACACAGAGTATGTAGCATGTAGCACACAGGGTATGTAGTGTGTAGTAAACAGAGTACAGTATGTAGTGTGTAGTACACAGAGAACGTAGTGTGTAGTAGATGGATGTTCTTACCTCGAACCTCAAATCACTGGCATCACAATACGTAGTGTCGTCATTTTCACTGTCGAATGATGACTCTGAGGGAAGTCTTCTTCTATTGATTGTCGAGACTTTGGACTTCATTGCACCAGAACGAACCAGACCTGAATAACAAGACTACTATTTCAGGCATGCATATCCCGATGACTACAGTACATCTCACAGTATGGAAAATGGAATGAACCGAGGTGCAATCTCACTATGCATACTATGTACACACTGCTATATACAGCATGTACTGCCATGATAATCATTCTAACATATGACCCCCAGGAGTTAGCACATTGAGAGTTGACAGACCCAAGTTAACTACAACAACTTTGAAGCACATAGGTATGCATGCTCTCTATGTAGTTGGTCTGAAGTAATTGTAATACGTACACTGACTGTATAATTGTAGATACTAAACATTGTGACATGGTAGTAGAAAAGGAAATATGTCTATCAAAGATATCTACAGTAGGAGCAATGTATGAGATGCAACATGTGTACATATATACGTATCACATAGAAGAATATTGATGTGTATGGTGCTTAAGGAAAATGTAACACTGCATGGTTTTGAAACTAACTTACATACACTACATATAGTAGCAGTATGTACAGTAGGTCCTATTACTTCTAAGCCTTCACCTTTGGTACTGCATATGTTTGCATGTATGAAAATATGTATATGATGTACACATGTACATATACAAATGTGCACGTACATCCTTACTATAATTTTATTGATTTACATGACTTGGTATGCATATTGTACACAATGTCATCAAATCAGTGTTAAAATGTGATTGACAGTCAATCCTACTTCATTTTTATCATATGGCTTGACCCCAGTGTGCTTGATGAACACGTGTTACATAGCCTACACACATACCAGCACAGGAAACCTTAGACACGTACATTTCATTGGTAGATTTGGGATTTGTAAAGGAGGTTCTGTACAGCTGGCACGACAATTTAAGTTGCAATTTGACAAAATAGCTAGCAATTTATATTAAGCACCAAGGTTTCTGGAGTTCCCTCTGAATCTGCCACTGTCTTTTATCAAGAAACATTTCAGCCATTTGATATGAATAAGGAGACTGATATCCCAAGTGTATTCAACTATTAGTACTATTACATTATTTGGCCCTTACTCTTTGTTCCATTGTTGTCTCTCAAAGTTGAGTTATTGTACTTCCTTCGCAAACCATGAGCGTGGAAGCTCTTTCTCCTGGAGTACACTGCAGGTCGCCTCGTCAGTTTGGGCTCCATGTTGATAAGGTCAAAAGCGTTATGTTCCTCCATGTACAGTGTTATCAACCCATCAGCAACCAAGTCTTCTATATCCTCGTAATGGTTCTCTCCTATCAAACAGACATGCATAATTATGTACTGCACATACAATCCATGGATTAATCAGAAATGTCCACTGTAGGTATGGTACTATCTGACCCATTGCCTATGCTGGCAAACTTTTGATCGAAAGCATTTACATTCAAGTGCATATCTCCTCAAGATTGAAATCTATCATGCATTTAGTAACATTTCATATGTCTTACGATACTAAATGATACTAAACAGGTTGTCTGAGCTCATAGTACATACAAATTTATATACTTTATATAAACCCATGGATGTATCTGACATGTGTATTGTAATGATGGTAATTTCGTGAATGACATGGGTTGACAAAATGTAATGCTTCCCACTTCAAAAGAAACAAACTACAGGGACTCCATTTTTGGAAAATAATAAACAACAAAAATTATTGCAGGTAATCAATATTTGCTGTGAGAAATACGTTATGTCCCACAAACACATACACACCTACAGTATTAGGTCTTTACACCATGGGCCACAACTGCTTGTGACTTCCACGAACGTAGGCAATGTGTCTTAAAAGCATACTTACCTACATAGTGTTCATTGTTGTGATACATAAGGACATAGTGCCTGACACGGTTGCATATAATAATAATAATCCACTACTTGTACTACACTAAACCCTACAGACAATGACCTGATAGGCTAAAAAAGCCCAGCCAATACTCTGCTTAGCTGAGATTGACTACTCAGAACATTGCCCAGTGCTACTGATGAGGAGTGGTATTCTCCGAAAAGGCCTTCTAGCACATTGGCAAAGAAATGAATATTACCGATTCTGGTCAAAAATCCCTTATTAACCACTGTCCTTTCTACCGAGGACTATTTTTGATGCCTAGAAGGTAACCACGGAAACGTGGAAGATAAGCCTTGCCCTGTTTGGGAAGAATCGAAGATTTCACGGCCATGCAAGCGGCGACTTTTAGGTAGGGTGTTAAAGTCGGTAGATAATAATCCACTACTTGTACTACACTGAACCCTACAGACAACGACCTGATAGGCTAAAAAGCACAGCCAATACTCTGCCTAGCTGAGATTGACTACTCAGAACATTGCCCAGTGCTACTGATGAGGAGTGGTATTCTCCGAAAAGACCTTCCAGCACATTGGCAAAGAAATGAATATTACCGATTCTGGTCAAAAATACCTTATTAACCACTGTCCTTTCTACCGAGGACTATTTTTGATGCCTAGAAGGTAACCACGGAAACGTGGAAGATAAGCCTTGCCCTGTTTGGGAAGAATCGAAGATTTCACGGCCATGCAAGCGGCGACTTTTAGGTAGGGTGTTAAAGTCGGTAGATAATAATCCACTACTTGTACTACACTGAACCCTACAGACAACGACCTGATAGGCTAAAAAGCACAGCCAATACTCTGCCTAGCTGAGATTGACTACTCAGAACATTGCCCAGTGCTACTGATGAGGAGTGGTATTCTCCGAAAAGACCTTCCAGCACATTGGCAAAGAAATGAATATTACCGATTCTGGTCAAAAATACCTTATTAAACTGGCAGCTGTTGCAGCTGATGCCTCATTGGGTTTACAAATTTGTGGACCCAAGCCTGATTCCATTTATAATGGAAATGTACATGAATGTAACGTAAATGTACACAAAATGGAAGGTGTTAATGGTGTATGTTATAATAGTATTTAACCATAAAATAGAATACGCTTATTTTTCAAATCATATATGTAAAAGGTAAAAATGTACATTATAACAATGAAACCATCCTACTAACCCCTGATACCATGTATGACATTGCAAATTAAATTACCTGCACAGTTGAAAACAAGTAATTCGAGTTCAAAAACTCGTGGGGCTGCCGCCCCCCGTACTCGAATTACTTGCGCGTATTTCTTAGGTTCAGAAGAACCTTCGCTGAAGTTATCACGTTTGGCGAAGCTTCAGCGCACGAATTCTAGCCCAAATTCAAATTGTCGGCGTTCGAAATCGGCCATCTTTATTTCGCGCAATATAAATTCTAATATAAATTCATTGTTGCGGTTACGCGTAGGAACACATATTATATATCTATCTATCTATCTATATAATAATATATCGGACGAGCGTTACATACCGGAAGTCGAAATGAAAACAATATAGGGGCTGCCTGTGGCAGCCCCTAAAAATTATAGAATGGAAGAGTTGACTTACTTCACAGTGAGTATTCCTAACAGCTGCAGTATCATTCTCACAATAAAGTTACAAACTGCCTTTTATCAACAAGTTCTATTTTTGGGAGATAGGAAATGACATTTAAATAGTTATACAATTGAACAAATAATATTATACTGCAATACCGATATGGGCATAATACAGCTTGGGACAGAATACCTTATGCCCACTGTCAAGCCAACCAATGTGAACTCAACAATGTGCAGCCAAAATTGGTTCGCAATCCTTCTGTCAACAGTGTGTTGACTCCAACCTGTCTAGTTTAATATATAATTTGTCCCATATTTCACCCTTTCTACTATTGTCACCATGCATTATTAGGAAGGTAATGTATTTACAATGTCAAACTGTCACAGTTAATGACAAGAAAATTGACATATAAACCACCAATTGATCTATTAGGTGATTTTTGAAGTTATAGACAGGTTCCACAGTTGATATTAGGACAGCTTTTAGAAAAGTTAAATAGCCCAGGGACATTGTATATTGGATCGCCTTTGGTAAAGCAGAAACTGAATTGATAGCCTAAGGCTGAGCATTGAATGATATTAACACTCAGCAATTACTACAAGACTAGTCCTTGTCGGTGTTTACATCATAGATCGTTAATTTTACATCAGAAGACACTAGTCTACATATATAATCTATATTATAATATTATTCATTCCAGATACTTGTATCGTCCTGAATGCTGGAGCTACGGACTTGAAACAAGTCCCGTTCTTTAGCTCTTTTTCCTCTTAGCGCTATCCATGAACTTGGCTTGAAGAAGTATTTTGGCGCTTTGTAGCTAACAAGCATTTGTTAGTGTCCAAATCAATCAATTCCCAACATTTTGGTCAATTCCCTGAAAAGAGCCAAAACGTGCCAGAAGATGTGAAACGTCTGGTAAATCGTTTCCAATGCGTAGCTCCAGCATTCAGGAAGACACGTGGAGTAAATAATCAATGATCGGACGCCACCTATATTCGGACACATAAAATTGGCTATTTCTCGAAAACTATGAAACCTACCGACTCCCAATAAATTTTGTTTCATAGGCCATTACATGTAGTCGCTCTTTACTCAGTAAGATCCTAGTAGCTTACCGCATGGCTCTGCTAGAGTCGATCGAAAAAATCGCCCGATAATAATCGATATTCGGACAAAGGAATGAGCTTTCGGACGGACCTCACTGAAGAGTCGAGAAACGACGAAGAACCCGGAAAACATTCGAAATTATAACTCTGCATGTGAAATGAAATGCAATGAAAATGACAATTAAGCGGAATATGGAGATTAATGTGGGCATATAAGAGTAGTGTGATTTATTTTCGCGACAAAAAAACAAATAAAGAGATGAGTTGTACTTGGAGGGTAACCAGCTTCTGTGTGAGAAATTCCTCAAGTAATGGAAAATAGCAGGAAAGCTTTATATGGAGTGAATAGATTAATCAGAGACCTGGGGAATGTAGGGTGGAAAACGTTTATGAAGCTATTATGTTGTATGTGAGAAGTTCCATGTTGTATGCTGCTGAAATATGGGGGTTGCTATGTAAAATGAATATAAATTGGAGAAGGTTGAACCTGCAGCAATGAGCAGTCGTTTGAGGGTTCACTCCTAACTGCCCCTTTTGGGTTTGGAATTGAAAGTGTGGTGGATGCCTGTGAGATGGGAAGCAAAAATTAAGGCGATTAAGTACTACATAAAAGTTAGTAGGAATGAGAAGATGAGGTTGCTGAATAGACTCAAAGAGTGATGGCATGGGCAAATGAATGGAAGGGGAAGAGTGGTTCTTGGAGTGTATGGGGTGGAATGGGCATGGTTTGCTGGGAGAGATCTTTGCAGATTTGTCACTTCATCAGGTGAACGAGATGTTGGAGGCATGTGCATGGCATTTCAGTCAGTAATAATTTAGTGACCAACGTTGTTTGCACGATAGTTATGCTTAAGTGCTCCTCTTTCCAACAATCCTATCCTTTGCTCAGTCATGCAACCTATTCATTCCTCCAACCCCTCCTACAAGGGTCACATTGTCCTATTACTACTATGTCACTACTATTGATCTTTTTCTTACTACTTTGCAAAAAAAGGTTTTCCACAGGCACCTCAGATTACATCTTTAGTGATCACACTCCATATTTTGTTGTTTATCTTGGCCATCACCTAAGCCCTGTAACATATATTTCTGGAAACTCCTGAGAAAACCCACTTGGAAATTAAAGTTTCTTCTTGATTTGAAATTTGCCTCTTGGCAGGTAATGGACACTTTTGATACCACAAAGGAGAAGCTATATTTTAACTTACTGATGTCTAGCATTTATGATGCTCACTTTCCCTTGAAAAGGTTGAAAAAGGTGTTCCTTGGATTAACAAAGACACCCATCATGAAATTGCCAAACGTAACAAGTTACATCACTTGTTTTGGACAACCCGTACTGATGCTAGCTGGAGTGAGTTCCGATCACAGTGGAATAAAGTTACAGCATTACTTAGAGTTGCTAAAAAAGACTACTTTTTCCACCTGATGAAGTGTAACTCTCATCCTACCATTCTTTAGAAGGCTCTGAAACCAAGATCAAATACATCTACTTTGGCTGACTTTCATGAATCTCCCACCGAGTTATCAAGGTCATTTGATGAACACTCACATCCGTCACAATGACTGCTACCTCATGACCCTACTCCCTATCTCAAGGCTCAACTGCATCTTGTTCTTCCTATTTGAAGTTGGACAACATTACACCTGCCAGGTGCCTGGAAATGATTTATAACATTGACTCAAGGAAATCCATTGGCAGTGGCAACATTCCAACCTCTCTTCTGAAGATCTCTGCACAGTTTATTGCTGCCCCACTTGCTGCTATCATCATTATTCTTCCTTATCCTTTGGCTCATTCCCTTCACAATGGAAATCGGCCACTGTTATCCCTCTGCTCAACTCGGGTTCTAGAACTATCAAGTCTAATTATCGTCCAATATCGCTACTTCATATTGCCTCTAAATTAATAGAGCTTCATGTGAATGATCTTTTGACTAAGCTCTTAAACACTAGTAATATACTGTGCCCACTTCAGTCTGGCTTCCATCAGAAGCACTCAACATTGTCTACTCTGGTACATGTCTTCAATATCTGGAATGATGCTATAGATAATGGATTTGTAATTGGTGTGGTGTTTCTTGATCTATCTAAAACTTTGATTCCGTAAACCATCCAGTTCTCTTGCAGGAGCTTCACAACATGGGAATATCATGAACACATATGTTTCACTTCCTATCTGAGGGATAGACATCAATCCACCAGAGTTGGCTCTGTATGCTCGGAGCTATATAGCATTGTTACATTCCCAGGGCTGTAGCCACTGAATGTGAAGTAGTCTTTTTTACGGTAATATGTAGACATGGAAAGCATAAAGTAGGGGTCTTGAGACATGCCCCAAGGACAAGTTGGGATTTTAGGCCTTCAGAGGTTGATGCCAATTCATTTCATAATAATGTATATATGATAGGAATAGGAACACACACACACACACACACGCACACACAACACATACATACCAACACACACACAACACATATATACCAACACACACACAACACATACATACCAACACACAGACACACGCACACACAAACACAGACACACAAACACACACACACACACAGACACACACACACACACACACACACACACACACACACACACACACACACACACACACACAGAACACACACACATACCAACACACAGACACATACACACACACAAACACATACACTTATGCATACACACACAACACACACACACTTACACTTGTACATTCACACGCAAACAGACACACACACACACACAAACACACACACATACACACACACACACAGACATTCACACACAAACACAAACAAACAAACATACACACACACAACAATACATAGACACACACAAACACACACACAACACATACACATCAACACACAGATGCCACACACACAAATACACCCACAAACACCAATACATAGACACACACAAACACACACATAACACATACAAACCAACACACAGACACACACACACACAGGCACACACACACACATGCGCGCGCACGCACACACATACACACTAACACACACACACACACACGCACACACACACACACACAAACAAACACACATGCGCGCACACAAACTTTCACAGAGGGTTAGATAACTTGTTCGGATTTCCTCACAGTGATACATATCCACCTCCAACTTTGACATTTTAAAGTAGACATGTAGAGCTATAACTTCTGATGTTATCCCGGTTCTTTGTCGTTTCTCCTCTCTGTAGTGAGGTCCGTCCAAAAGCTCATTCCTTTGCCCGGATATCGATTATTATCGGGCGATTTTTCCGATCGACTGTAGCAGAGCCATGCGATAAGCTAAAAGGATCTTACTGAGTATAGAGCGACTACATGTAATGGCCTATAAAACAAAGTTAATCGGGAGTCGGTAAATTTTATAGTTTTCGAGAAATAGCCAATTTTATGTGTCCGAATATAGATCGTGTCCGATCATCGTTACTTTACTCTATATTGAGCGAAAAAATGGCCGGGTCCAAAACGCCGACAATTAGATTTTGGGCTAGAATTCGAGCACAGACGTTTCGACGAACTTTACATCTTCAGGGAAGGTTCTTGTAAGTCTATCAAGTGATATTGGTGACAGAGGACGGCCTATATTTCTAACTGAACACTGACCGTAACTATAAATAATGCAGGCAATAACACGGAAATATATGGGTCACGGTAGCGGGTGGCCGGATGACACGACTCTAAGCAACATGTCGCGGGTTCGAATACACCAACACCCGGTTTTTTTCTCTGAAAAAAAGCTCAACTCCTTGTGTTCAGTTGCAATACTCCCTACAAAGAACCGTATGTGCGAGTTGGGAACTCGCTACTAGCTGGAGTATAGGGATGTAGTGATGACGCGGATATAAAAATGGCGGATCAATACCTTCCATACATTGCAGTTTCGCAAAATATTATATTCTGCATACGTGGAACATAATAAAGACCTATTTTTCAATTTCAACAATGAGGGCAACTATAAATAGACCATGTAATAATAGCAAAACAGGTAGGTCACGGTAGCCGGGTAGTCGGATGACATAACTGCAGGCTAACAACGGCGGGTTCGAATCCAGCAAAGGTCTTTTTTCTTTTTTTTTTTTTGATAGAGCTGTATCAAAGTAACTGAAACTATACTTCTATCATCAACTACTAGAGTACTCATTTACAGCATCAATACAATATATTAATTTTCATTTATAGAGTAAGAACAATGCCAGTAAAGGACAGTCATACACACACACACTCAAACACACACAAACACAGTCACACACACAAAAAATTTATACACACGAACACACGCACACGAACACAAACACACAACATACACATCAACACACAGACACACACCCACACAAACACAAATACAGACACACAGAAAACTTGTACACACAAACACACACAACACATACACACACACAAACAAGACACACACACACAAACACACAACACATACACATCAAACAAAGAAACATACACACACACATGCGCACGCGCATACACCAATACATGGATGCACACACACAATGCATATACAGAAACGCACAGAGACACACAGAAAACTTGCACACACACAAACTCACAACACATACACATCACACAAAGAAACATACACACAAACACACAACACATACACATCACATAAAGAATCATACACACACACAAACACACACACATGCGCACACGTATACACCAATACATGGATACACACAAACAATACATATAAGCATAACCCAGAGACACACGCTCATACACACACAGACACACCAACACACACAAACACCAACTCACACACACAACACACACACATGCACATACTAACACACTAACATACACACACACAACACACACATGCACATACTGACACACTAACATACACACAAACACATGCACAAGCGCACACACACAACACATACACACCAACTCACAGACACACACACAGACACACACCAACACAAACACAAACACAGACACACACAGAAAACATATACACACGAGGACACAACACATACACACACAAACAAGACACACAGACACACAAAACAACACATACACTTCACACACAGAAACACACATGCGCACGCGCATACACCAATACATGGATACAAACATACAATATATATACAGCAACACACAGAGACATATACACACACACACACAGACACACCAACACACGCAAACACCAACTAAAACACACAACACACACATGCACATACTGACACACTAACATGCACACACACGCGCACAAAACAAACACACATGCACAAACACACACACAACACATACACACACATACACGTACTTATATACTAACACACACACACACACACACACACACACAAACACACATGCACAAGCGCACACACACACAACACATACCATCAACACACACAAACACAGAACAATCAGAAAGCATATACACACGAGCACACAACACATACACACACAAACAAGACACACAGACACACAAAGCAACACATACACATCACACACAGAAACACACATGCGCACGCGCATACACCAATACATGGATACAAACACACAATATATATACAGCAACACACAGAGACATATACACACACACACAGACACACCAACACACAAACACCAACTACAACACACAAGCACATACTGACACACTAACATGCACACACACAACACACATGCACATACTGACACACTAACATACACACACAAACACATGCACAAGCGCACACACACAACACATGCACACACTAACACGTACTTATATACTAACACACACACACACACACACACACAAACACACATGCACAAGCGCACACACACACACAACACATACCACCAACACGCACAAACACAGAACACACAGAAAGCATATACACACTAGCACACAACACATACACACACAAACAAGAAACACACACAAACAAAATACAAACACACACACACAGACACACACAAATGAGCACAAACCAAGACACACACAAACACACAATACACATACACACACACAAACACACATTACATATACAGCAACACACAGAGACACACACACACACACACAGACTTACACATGCTCATATTAACATATTTACATACACACACAAACACATGCACAAACGCATACACAATACATACACACTAACTCACAGACATACACAGAAACATACACACACACAGACACACACACACACACACTCAACAAACACATGCACAAACCAATGTATGCACATGTACATGTACATACACACAAACACCACGCATACACACATACAAATACATGAAACATACTAAGACACACACGCAAAAACACACGCACATCAACGCATACCCACACACACACACCAACGCACTCACAAACACACACACACCAACGGACACACACACCAACGAACGCACCCACACGCGCATACACCAACGCACGCGCACACACACCAACGCACGCGCACACACCAACGCACGCCCTCATACACACCAACGCACGCGCACACACTAAAACACGCAAAGACACAAAGGCACGTCCGCACACACACCAATGCATGCATTTAAACACAAAAACCAACGCTCGCACACACACACACTAGAGCACGCACAAACACACACGCATACAACACAAACGTATGAAAACACACATACTGAAATACAGACACAGCAATACATATACACACAAGAATTCACACAATCGCAAATACACACACTCATCACCAACTTACATACACACAAACACATACGCACATACACACACACAGCACACACACCAACGCACGCACACATACGCACACCAACTCACGGAACGCACAGACCAACACATGCACACACACCAACGCACGCACACACGCACCAACAGGCACACACAAACACACACAAACTCTCGCACACACACAAACAAACACACCAAAGCACAACACACACACCAACGCACGCACGCACGCACACACACACCAACGCTCGCCCGCGTACCAACGCACACCAACTCACGGCACACACCAACGCACACCAACACACGCACACACGCCTTAACACACACACCAAATCACGCACACACACCAACACACCCGCGTACACACACCAACGCAAGCGCACATACCAATCCACGCGCATACAAAATAATATTTGTGAACACACACACAAACACACAAACCAAAGCACGCACACTCACCAACGCATGCACACAAACCAATGCTCGCACCCACACACCAACGCTTGCACACACAAATACGCACACACACCAACGCACGCACGCACAGGCGCACACAACACATACACATCAAAATAAACACGCAACACATACACATCAAACACGCATATGCATAATCACGATACTTACATAGAATAACACAAGCACGCAAGAACACTATCGCAAATCATACATACACTCATAAACAAGAATACACAAAAACAGATACAAACACCAATGAACGTGCACACACCAACGCATTCACACACACACACATACACACACACACACACACACCAAGGCACGCACGCACACACACACAGGCGAACACAACACACATCAAAACACACCCTCAAAATATACATATCAAAACGCACACATACATAACACATACACACCATCACATATGCACACGCTTGCACACAATCGCAAATCACACAGACACTCGTAAAAACGCATAAACACAAACAGATACACGCGCAAATACATGAACATACACACACCAAGACGCACAGGCGCACACACACAACGCACGCACACACACAAACGATAGCACGCACACACACCAACACGCATGAACACAGTAACGAATGCACTCACCAATCCACGCACGCACACACACACCCCAAAGCACGCACGCGACACACCAACACACACACTCACCAACACACGCAAGCACACACAACAATGCAGGAACGTACGTACGTACACAAACATGCTCATAAGCACCAACGCCCACACACCAACGCGCACCAACACAAGCTACCCCACACACAAACGCATGTACGCACACGCAAGAAAACGCTCACATACACAAACGCTGGGACAAACACACACCAATGCATACACGTACATACACACACGCTAGCACACACACACACCAATACGCATGCACGCACCAACACACGCATGCACACACACATACCAACGCTAGCACACATCAACGCGCACACAAAAACATGCACACACGCACACACACCAACGCAGACACACACACGCAGACACAACACATACACATCAAACACGCATATGCACACACATAACACATAGCATCACATATACACAAACACATGAACAAAATTTCAAATCACACACACACACTCATAAACACGCATACACACAAACAGATACAACGCACACACACCAACGCGCACACACGCACAAACACACACCAACGTGCACAGGCGCACACATACAAACAAACACCAATGCATGCACACACACAAAATGACCAAATCACGCACACACACAAACACACCAAATCACGCAAACACACCAAAGCACACGCGCGCACACACCAACGACGCACACACAAACGCTCTTAAACACAACACATACACAGCATCACATATACACACACGCACACAATCTCAAATCACACATACACTCGTAAACACGCCTACACAAACAGATACACACGCAAATAAACTCTCACACACACCAACGCGCTCACTCCAACGCGCACCAACCCAAGTTAGCCCACACACCAACGCAAGCACGCATACACACCAACGCACACACACACACTCCAAAGCACGCACGTAAGCACACACCAACGCACACACGCGCACACCAACGCGCACAGGTGAAAAAACACCCACCCACCAATGCACGCAGGCAGACAAACCAACGCTGGCTACGCAAACCAACGCAGGCCACGCAGGCCAATGCAGGCCACGCACGCTAACGCAGGCCACGCAAGCAAGCACACGAACGCAGGCGGACACACCAACACAGGCCACGCAGGTGGGTACACCAACGCAGGCAGGCACCCCAATGCAGGCACATCAAAGAAGAGGATTTTGTTGAGTTCATGTATTCTTAGATATACAAATAATGCAATCCACACACGCACATACACACACACGCTAGAAGGCATGGATTGTTGCGTTTGTATTTTTACAAACACACACACACACTTGCAGGCATGGATTATTGTGTTTTTACTGTACACACATACACACAGACACACACACACACACACACACACACCAAGGCACGCACGCACACACACACAGGCGAACACAGCACACACACAGGCGAACACAACACACATCAAAACACACCCTCAAAATATACATATCAAAACGCACACATACATAACACATTCACACCATCACATATACACACGCTTGCACACAATCGCAAATCACACAGACACTCCTAAACATGCACACAAACAGATACACGCGCAAATACATGAACATACACACACCAAGACGCACAGGCGCACACACAACGCACGCACACACGCACCAACGATAGCACGCACACACACCAACAAGCATGAACGCAGCAAAGAATGCACTCACCAATGCACGCACGCACACACACACCCCAAAGCACGCACACTACACACCAACACACACACTCACCAATGCACACACACACGCAGACACAACACATACACATCAAACACGCATATGCACACACACACACACACACCAATACGTATGCACGCACCAACGCACGCACACACACACATACCAACGCTAGCACACATCAACGAGCACACAAAAACATGCACACACGCACACACACCAACGCACACATACACACACGCAGACATAACACATACACATCAAACACACATATGCACACACATAACACATAGCATCACATATACACAAACACATGAACAAAATCGCAAATCACACACACACTCATAAACACGCATACACACATACAGATACAACGCACACACACCAACGCGCACACACGCACAAACACACACCAACGTGCACAGGCGCACACATAAAAACAAACACCAATGCATGCACACACACAAACAGACCAAATCACGCACACACACACACACACACACACACACACACACACACACACACACACACACACACACACACACATACAATGTTTTCTAAGTAGACATTCTTTCCGCCGTATTCGCTCTATAAAATCGACTTTCGTAACAGTTAGAAGACATTCATTCTTTATAAAGACTATTAACTGTTATATCGTTTTTTTTCCTTTCCAAAACAGAAGTTCGCTGGGCAGTCATTTTTCAATGAGGTACATATTATCTGACGGATTCTTATAATACAAATTTACATATGAAGTCAATAGAAGCCTATATGAAAAGAATAAATATAATCAGATAAACTTTCGCAATGTAAACTTTAGGGGGTCGCGCCAGATCTGGCTTATAAACGTTTAAGAGTTGAACAGTGTGTAGTTTGCAGTATCATGGACCCATTAGACTTAAGTATAGACTATCAATTTTAACCTGCCCATAATCTACCAACCTAAAACGGGGGAACGACATAATTCAATCTTTATGTTGTGTGCATGTGATACAATTGGGGAAATAAAAAATGTGTGCATTAACGCATGAAGATATACAACATTGTGAGTTGAAACTGCACGGCATGTGTTGCTTGAAAAAAAAAATACTAGTGTACACTTTGAGAATAATTAAAGGTAAGATACAAAATCCATTTACAAAGTGTGAGAAAAACAAGAATTGTATGAGACGAGCTCGCTAAATCTTCCCAGCATCTCTATAGATGTTTCCTACTTGTGCGCTAGTTCTCTAAGACTCTATGAAGATGTGTCCACCACATTCTAATGAAGACCTACAGAAAGGCACGATATACGGTTGTAAATATCAAAATTTCAGTGTGCATACAGTACAAAATGCATTACCTGAATGTTAGCAATTCACAAATAACGACGTGCAACACTTTAGTCATCAAAGGAGAAGGCTCTCAGCTTGCAATACCCCTGTATATCTTTGTTGAATTTCTAGACAAAGGATTGCTATGCGTTTGGGGTGCACAGTACTAGTGTAAAATTAAACTGTTCGCTATTGGAAGATGGATCAATTCAGTGATTATTTCGTTACCCTTACATCTTATTGGTACAATGGATGTTAGAGTAATAACCCATTAAATAAGCCAGTAAATGAGAACGCATCAGATATACAAGATATAGTTCTTGTGTAAAAATATATCTAAAGTGGCTTCATATAGAAGTGCCTCTCTATTGAAGGCTTCTGAATCAATGAAGTACATTATTCTGTGTCCCATTATAGTATTGTAGCGTGTTTCATAAACTGAGGAAACCTCTGTCATTGGGAGTTAAGTGTAGTTGTGGAAAGGTTACAGTGTATATACGTACAGAGTGTCTATATGTATGGTATGTACTTGATTGCACGCACCATATATGAATAAAGTGACATGTTCATAGATGTTTACTTGTAAAGATAATTCAGATACACTTACTTTTCTTTATCTGGTCTGAGACAGAAGCAAGTTAACTACAATCTATTATCAAGTGCTTTGTTTGGATCAGTCTTCAGAGAGCCCTCCTATTGTGATTGGCAGAAATCATTCACTTCTCATCGTGCCTTGCACACCTATGCAAAGAATGTTCTAGTTGATCAAAGTTACTAGTTTCATGGTATTTCTTATGCAGAATAGAGCATACGTTTCATCCGAAGGGTATTACAGGCATTGCTATTCGGACAATTACTGGCACTTACGGAGGGAATTTACACTGCATATTACTTCAATGAAATGGTTTCATAAGCATGTACGCAATACATCATTGGTGCTGTTGAAATAAAATTACATCATAAATTTCAAAGTACTCTTGTGATCATGTAGTGTATCTTCCAACCCCTTCTGTGATATCCTTTTTGAGAAATTCTCCTTCAAAAGAACATTTGGCAATATTACTAGGAGAGTAATATCAAATGGAAGTACTCATTGTTGTGTGTGTATACTTGAGTTCATGCCATAAAATGTAGTTCAAAGCTTTATGTAGTCACTACACTTTAGGTTGAGGTATGTATCACCGGGGGGGTTCTTTACATGTGTTATTAGATAAACATGAACAGTAGTGGTGTTATCCCATTGTAGGTGATTTGTCACTAAGTAGAACATTGGAGAATTTACCTCCTACGGTCTCAATGTATAACAATATGGGGTGTTCTAGCCATCAAAATTCTTGCAGCTTCAAGATAAACAGTACTAGTAGAAAGGTAAACAGTTTGTTGTGTTTTAAGTTCTACCATAGGTATTAATCTTTTAATTAATATTAAGTTATCAAAGTAATTCATCAGTTTGTGTGTCAACTACAAGTAAGGGTGAAAACTTATTTTTAGAATGCATACTTGGGATGTTAGACAAGCTATATACATTTGTTCAATGAATAAGTGAACAGATTAGAGCTTTCAAGTGTTTTCCAAAGTACATAGTGTGTAGCTTCCCACATGCGAAGAAGAGAACTACGTTTACGTAAGCAGTACAGCACTGTTCAAAAGAGCTGTAAGATCTGTAGTAGTGTACTCGTAAAAAACGTACATCCATTACCTGTATAAGGTTTTATATTGGTGAGTATGGAAATTATTTCGGAGATATTCATAAAGGAGATACTCACTGGTGCTGGATCACTATCATCGCACGTTATTGAAGTAAGGAGAAAATGTGTATGTGATATCATGAGGTGATATTGATATTTGGGGTCATATAGCAGCTGTTTGTTTGTTGCTATGCCATTAGCAGTATTGAGGGTATTGTAGAAAGGAAACATGAGGTGATGGAGGGTCCATAATACTTATCTTCCGAATTGTACTGCAGATGGTTTCAAAGAGGATTCATACAACCTTTGAGAGTGATATCTTTTCCACATATCAAAGTATCTACGTGTGTACATTGAGATTATAAAGACACATGTACTGAGTTGCTTTTTCTCTCTAACCCAATTACTAACCTTGGAAGGGTCATTAGTTTGAATAGATAAAGTGGTATCAGTGTTTTAGCCACAAACATAATCAGCAGGGGATGTGTATGTATGTTGAACTGTTTGTTGGACTAAGTTACAAGCCCACTTGAGTATCATTTGTGCTGAATCCTAAGGCCCCAAAGTCATCGCCATTTAAGTGGATGACATCTACCGAGAATAGGTTCTCTGCTCAACAGTGCTATCTAAAGTCATGTTGTTACTTACTACAGCAAATGATAATTAGGCCACCTTTAATGTTGTACTAATAGCCACCATCTGTATTAATATACCATCCTATAATCTGTCAAATCTTAATACTGCACATGATTACAAATATATATTGTTCTTACTCTTTTGACTTTATCTTCAACATAGAAACACCATAAAGGTATACCAGACTATACTCCCATTGGCCACAGCTATTAATATGGCTTTTAGGTTTCTCTTTTTTGCTGGCAAATCACACTGTACAGGCAACACCCTCTCCAATCATTCCGAGGTAACTTCATCCGGCCATAATGTCTCAGTTCTCATATGTGCAATATTCTTCTGCCGTTACAGTTTGATGTACTGTCTCCAGACATTGAAACATTTGAGCAAATAGTCCAAATCTGTGAAGAAATTCAAAAAAAAGTTGAAATACCGATATACGTACACGCTGTCTACATATTGGTAAGTTAATAGGCATGAATAATACCTCATGTGAAGTTGAAAATCCATCGGCAGAGTACTTCCATCTATGGTGAGGTTTACGGTGAATAGGCTATACTCATCGTACTCTTGCTCTGAAGTTGTTTGTTCCAGCGATTTGATATTCCCACAACCGCGTAGCTTATTGTAAGCCTTCTTCAAATGGCCTTTCTTCTTACATAAGTGACAGACGTGCTGCTTATAGCTGCAATCCTTCGCGGTATGTTGAAGCAATAGCAATTGAAGGTCGATGAACTTCTACGTTGCGCTGGTTTCTCACGCAATGACAACTGATGGACTGAAGAACTGGTAGGAAGCTGAGCATTTTTGACGTCGACGCCGATTTTTCAGATCCCGGTTTGTCGATTCCATGGCCATGCAGGGTATAGACTATATCCAGGGCCTTCTGCAAATTTTACTTCCTCTCCGCTGGTAGCCTCTTCTAGATTGATGGGTCTTCAACGCCGCAAACTAACCAATCACGAAGCATCTCGTCCCAAAAGCGGGTGACGAATTAGCTCCAATCTAGCTCTAACTCTCCAGCCTTCCTTGGTACCTCTAAGAATTTTGTATTTAGATGTTCCAGTCGTAGATAGGAATACAGGTAGGGTGGGGGTCCCGTTTTCTGGACAGCGCCTATTATCGGACATTTAGGAAAAAGGTATCAAGACCAAGCCAATAGGAACATTTTGAATACATTATTTTAACGTGTCGAACTCTTAACTAGTAACCTTTAATATGGCGAGATTTGTTGGCGCTACCGATGCTCTCTTTTAGAGCTATCGAGTGCGAATCACGCCGTTGTGGACGTCTATACGGACCAGCGAGGTCAGAAGTGGGCGGAGCTAAGAAAGGCGTCATTTTCAATTGCGCGGGCTAGTGTCTACAGTTTACTTGTATCGTTGAAAAGTACTCACGTAGAAAAAACATCTTAGAAGTGATTCAAACGAGACCATTCGAGGAAAATCTCCATTTTCAAAGGTATGTTCTTGCCGTGAAAGCATAGTAACTTACTGGTCCATTTATTGGACAGATATTGCTAAAGGTTTCATTGTGATTTTATTCACTAATCGTGTAGA